>CM073773.1:37438026-37482620 GCA_037158775.1 Hetaerina titia | reverse complement strand
ATTCTGTGAGATATTGGTGAAGACTCTTTGAAAGAAGGAATTTAATAAGTTAGCCTTTTCCAAACTCCTGGTTACTTTCAAGCCTTTCTCAATTGTGTTCACTGACTATAGACGTAATCGGTATATTCAAAAGAAGACATCTACAGCTTGAATGAAGTTCCTTCACTTCCATCACGAGGGACAGAGAAACTATAAAAATCTATAAAGAGACATCTCTTCATAAAGCTTGGGGATATTATTTTTAAACATCATCATCCGATAAAATAGCAATCTATGGCCGTGATTTTCCACCTTAAATTACTCCAAACATTAAATAAAGCAGAGGAGGAGTAGTCAATAATAGCGAAAACATCTCAGGGTGAAGTAATTTCTGCGGTGGGACGAATTGGTAATACATTCTGCCTCCGAGCGTGCCGACCCTCTCATTCGTCGCATCAGAGCCGACCGCCCTTTTACAATCAATTTGCAATCGAGTAAAACACGGATGCTCGACACAGACGAGTAAGATCCCCAGCACCACGAAAAGGCGGAATGGAGAGGTAATGGCCAGAAAAACCGGATTGAAAAAAATATTTTACGAAACCACACGGAATTAGAGGGGGAGGAGAGGTCGGAGGCGATGAGTAAGGTCGAGTGGAATCCACGGAGATGGAAATAAGTCACTGGAGAAAAGGTTAATACTTATGACCAAAAGGAAAGGGGGAAGCGAGCGAGGGGAAAAGGACAGTCTTTGTCCTCGAGGGACGCATAATTGCGATCGCCTCCCACGTTGAGTCAACCCTTCGCCCACCCATTTACCACGAATCGTCTTCCCTTCCACATGGAAAAAGGTTCGGGAAAAATGTTTTTATCCCCCCCCCCTGAGTCAAAAAACACTCGCAATAGGACGGGAAGAGGCTGTCGCGACTATCTCCCGGTGCCAAAGATACGGAGAGAGAAACCATCAGGCCTGGATTCTCGTGTGCCGGAGGGAGGAGTGTGGGAGGGAATTGGAGGGAGAAGGAGAATATATTCGCAAATCTTATCGGAGCCCGTGAAAGGGAATCGTTGTCCGTCACTAACAAACGCGAGATCCGCCGCCTTAAGAGAGTTTCCGCGGCTGTCCCTTCGGAGGTCATGGCAAGGGAAAGAGTGCCACACGCGTGGAACCACGCGTCGATCTTTGCGGGAGACACTCTCTCCGTACTGCTCTCCACTTCATACCTCCTCCCTTGTCCCTCCCTCCGACTAGACCTGTACGACTTGACGATATAGCAACATGTCGATATTTATTTCACAATGACATATGCATGATTTTTAGGAACCGACACATCGAGAGTTGATAATAATTAGTCCTGGTATGACGATGCTGTCGACTGATGTCCTTTATCCCCTGAAAACGATATGGTAGAGGAAAACGATAAACGACCGTGCCAGGCTAAAAAGATTTATTTTAACAGGCTACGTACCTCGCCAATATTTCATCTACCCTTTATTTTATTTATTTTTTAGCTACTAGTAGCACGTCTAACATGTGTAGTAAAGTACTTTACACTTAAAAACCGTAGTGCATGTTCATTCGTTCATTATCCTAATTATCTTAAGGTAGCTCTCGTTGAATTTTATTTCCATTTTGGAATTTAACATATTAATTGGTGTGAATAAATACGCAAAATTTAGCTTTGTTGCACGCATGGGGTTAAATCAACCCCTTCCAAACACACACACACTAGCGGTGGCCTCGCAGGATACCATGGACATTTCGATGACGTTACTGCCGAATTTACATGTCTATCTTGAGCCCGTTCCCCACAACTATAGGCCAGTTTGCAAGCCCTTACCCACACATGGAGTCTGCCAATGGCAATACAGGGCTAGTACACTGCAGGGCTAGTACAATGGCAGTACAGGGCAATACAAGCACTAGTAACTCGCCGACACAGCACAATGCGAATTCGAAAGTTTTATCTTAAAATTCAGGCTGTTTCTAAGGCTAATAAATAAGATTTGTAGCTTCTGGATACGGGCCCATGGACATTCTAGACAATATACTTAATTAAAATATAAAAGATACTGAAGAAAATTCGATATAACAACCATTCATTTGACAATGGAGAACCTATCCCTGTTACATATGATTATCTCGTCGTTCCTTATTCTGGAGGATATTACCTACCCAAGGCATAATTCTAGGTTCTACATGTTTCTCGCTATTTACACGCTATAATACTGTATATACTCCCACTCATTGGAAAACAACGATTAAACATTAGAAAGTAACGATCTCAATACTAGAACTCAAACCTTTTAAGGTTCCCTCACACCTTCTGCTTCCCTCTTTCTTTCCTACTTCCCTGGAGGACGACGCGTCCTGAAAACATTGCTCTGCACCTTAGTCACGCGCAGGAAACGTACCTCGCGCATTTTTTTCCGAGGGTTGCCAAAGCGAGATTTTTTTCACCCGCTGCACGTCACGGAAGTGGACTGAAATTCGCCGACCAGAAAGAAAATGCAGCCAAGAATAGGAAGACATGCCACACAGCATCAACGGTTTCTTTGATTGGTCGCCAACTATGACTAAAAGGAAGAATATTATTAGCTGAACGAGTATTTAGGTTTTTCATTATATCCCTACGCGATACTGAATTAGGAGAGGAGAAAAATATATTTACACCCTGAATTTGTAAACATCTTATCGTTTCCTGGTTGACCATGAGAGTCGGCTACCATTGGATAAAAACAAAGACACTAAATGAAGATGAAAACATATTTAATTCCTTAAATTGCTTATGTACACTGTCACCTTGGCAAGCTAGAATTCCAACATCCTTAGGGAATACCACCAATAGAAAACTCGTGTACAATTTACGTATCACTGCTGCTTGTAAGCCTTATTTATATCGATTGAAATATACACCAGACGCCCACGGCGTTGATTTTCTCGAAACTTGCTATTTATTAGAAATATGTTATTAACAAAAATGCAGTAATATAAATGAATGGTAATACCATACAAAAAGGATTTGGAACCGCACAAAAACAAGTTACAATATTTTCCTTGGTTAGAAAAGAAAATTATACCCCCAAAAAAGTGATTGAACATGTAATTTTATTTTAGACTTTCCATGCCAGCATCGGTGGCGGCAGGGTAACGTCCTCACCTGATAATCCCGAAGGTCGCGGGTTCGATTCCCACCTCGGCTATTCGAACGAGAGCCGCTCACATTCTCACGCCATTCTCATGACAACACAATTTCCTCTTGAGATCAACTCCTTTGTAAGTATAAGCGGCAATACGTTCCATGCTACGATCCCAATCTCTTTGTAGCCATGTTCCATTAAGCCCACTGCTTTCTAGGAAAATTTATATTTTTGGAGTCAGTCAGCCACTACCTACGTCTCCGCGGATGATGGAAGTCAATTTTGAACGTTTTCTCCTGAGAAGGTAATTTACTCTAACACCGTAACTCACGAAAGTCCAGTCAACTGACGAACAATCAGGCTCTGATAAGTGAAAAAATACGGAACCCCCAGACGAATCGAAAATCCATTGGAGACCATCGATTTCACGCTCAGCAAACTGCCGCCTCTCTTCAATGCGTCGACGGCGATCAGCTGACTCTCTTTGCGCGATTACTCTCGGCAAATCGAGACAAAAAATGAGAGGGACCTCTTTGGAATACTCAAAAATAAATAAAACGTCCGTCAACGGATCCGGAGAGTTCAAATTTTTCGCTTTCTACCGCCCTCCCCCCACCCTCTTCCGTTTTCAAAAGTAATAAAAATCGCGAAAGTTCTTACTTGCTTGAAAGATGCCAATTGGACCAAGCAGAAGTGAAACGAGCATTTTTTTATATTCACTTTTCCACATTGAAAACAATATTCATCTGAAGACCAAATTCGACCATTCGATAATAAGCGTACAGGGGCTCAGAAATACCCACAAGGGAACTCTGCTCAGCTATTATCACATTTTGTTTATTGACTACACCTTTCAAAAATTTGAAAATAATGCAAAAAGAACATTCAAACAGACATGACTAAAATATTTTTTTCTGCGAAAGAATCCGTTGCATTATTGGTCATATCACAGAACCAAAATTTACATATCACTAAATGATTACTGATCACCATCAAACGCATATCACATATTTATTTCTACCAGGAATTTCAGAAAGACACGTGCTAATATTTATCATTACGAAGGTTATTGCTGCACTTCTTCACACTTTTAATGAACCTAATTGTGCACTAAACTTCCTTTCAAAACTGATTACGGTCCAGTTAATCAAAACAGCATTGTAAAATATCATTTAAAACCGGAAAATGAATTCACCTCTCAAAACGAACACCTTCCACAACATCGCGCTGTAGTGAACATTAGCCATTGCTATAGTGATGACAACTAAAAGTCATCCCAAGGAACAACTACCTCTTCCCTTATATTAGGATTTTGAGATAGGTAAACACGTCTGTCTCACGAGAGATAAGCAAGTGTGTTCCCCGGCGGGAGGCACGCGTGCTCAACTCTCGCTCGCCCTTTGGGGGCGCGCCTATTGGTTTTACCAAGCAAAAAGTTTGAACAGAAGGTCATACGACCACCTAGTCATGCAATTGCAAACATTACTCGTTCGAGCACACAGTAAAAAGAAGAGTGGGGGCACTTCTGAGAAGTAAGAGATAACGGAAGTAAATTGCCATCTTTACATTCCTTTGAGGATTCACCTCCTAATCACCAAGGCATGTAATATATTTGCACTTTTCACATGCCGTGACAGCCATTTCAGAATTCGAGAGGAATCACCGACGAGAAAAAAAAAGCTCGATCCCCTGCCCTCTTATATATAGAGCTAATGCATAGGTTATATCTCCGAGAGACGCCTTCATTTTTTTCCACTGTGGTCGATAAAGCGATTAGGAAGCATACAGTGAGATTAACTTATATGGCCAGCAGAGGCCTATATCCCCTCTTCCCCCTTGTTGCACAATGTGGCCAACTCGCGTGACAGAACATTTCCCCGGTACGGAACGCACGCGGAGTCATAAGCAACTGCCATTCGCTGGGGATTCCGCAATTTCAGTACTTTCGTAAGTCTCGCGAGTCGCTCTTGCTCCGGGATAAGGCGCCAGGAACGGTGGCTCGTAAATTGGAAATTAAATCAGCGGGAGTCCAAATGCGATTCACTCCGTTGAATTTGATCTTGTGAGTGTGGCCGGGTGAGGGGAAAATATTCCACTATTACGAGAGGAAGTATACAAGACACAACAAGTGACACACCGGTCAATGAGACCCTCATCAATGAAACACGAGGACTCAAATGCAATCATCGCACGAACCGTGACGAGTTGAGAAAAACATGTGCAAGTGCGCATGCTCCATAAAATGCCATCACTCCATTCTCTTCGCCAAGTTCTTTACACAATGGCCGAAACAAATCCTAATGACTTCCCTGTAAATAGATTTTTGCATGCATAAATATCAATTTACGAAGGTGATAAATACCTATCGTTTACGTGGTTAGGCTATTCTCATCAATCTGTCGAAAGAAGTTTCTCCAACCATTATCTCATTATTATTATTATTTCCGCTACGAAGCTTTGACAGATTTTCCGATAGAGAATGCAAGACCATTATAGATTGATTGGTTCTTCATGTCGGCCATGCCAATGTGACACCTCTTCAGACAACTATGAACACACCTACTGACAATTACAAATGAATTTGAGATAACCTATCCCCAATATAAACGTCCGTACCCTTCCGAGTGCCGAATTACAGAACCACAGAAATTAAAAAATGTTTTTTTAAAACAATATCGATACCTACTATTGATTTCGATAAAATATTACTGTTAATCTTAATTAAACATCGACCTCGTTCATTCCTTTACCCTTCAGAGATTAAAAAAGCACTTCCTTGCCTTAACCCTCTGCAACAAAGCCCTGAAAACAGCTGGGAACAAGATCACGGAACGGCAAGTGCATTGTGGCGAGGTATTTATCAGGCCGGCCGAAGGATGAGAGACAGACAGACAGTACCAGTCCATACAATCCTCTTCAACACGTCCTGCAAACAATCGAGGATGAAAATCATCCGTTCCCGTGGTAAGAGTTTACAAAAAAAAAACAAGATAAAAACACAATACTGAGTCAACCGGTCAAGCCGAAAGTGTAACAGTTCGCACGCGAAAACGGCCACTTGAATGATGACAGTCGGAAAATAAATATCCATGCCTATGTGTACATGCATATATGTAGCACGTTCACATGGGGCTCATGTATGAACGGACGCTTGCATATGTAGGATGGACCCCCTCGTTGATTGTGTGGCGTCCGAATGCAGGGGACAAAGGAGGCGCGGACGGAAGGGAACCGAGAGGAGAGGGAGGGGAGAGAGAGAGTTCCTCCACTCCCACGAACGTGCGAAGGACGAGAACTCCCACGAGGCCACGGAGAGCAAGTCCGCACATTTCCATTGACATTGAGGAGGGAGATCCAGGAAGGGCTTCGGACGACGACGGCGAGAGAGGGATTGAGCGAGGGGGTGGGGACTGGGAGGGGAGAGGCTCCCAAGGAGATCGGGATGGGGCATTGGGCCAACACCATTGCGGACACCCACCCCATAACCTTGATCTACCACATTAGTACCCCTCCCCTTGAAAGAATTCCTTCCCCAACCCACCCCACCCTCTCCTCGCTCACCGCGCCCAACCCTCCGTCCCCCATGGCACGGCCGCATTCCACAAATGACCACCCTTTTCCTTCAGCCTCCTATCCTATCCCCTCAAGAGAGCGAGAGAGAGATGTCCGAAAATATACTCTACCGAGCCGCCCAGAGTCTTGGCGCCAGCGATTCCACACAAGACCCACCTCCTCTCCCTCTCGCCGCTGAGCACTGCGTTGGCAATGAGGAGGCGATCGGACGGATCACGAATCGGGGCCTGATGGGAGGGTTTCAGGACTATAGGGCAGGGAGCGGGAAATTGCAGGAAAGAAGCCGAACCAACTCCTCCGGTGTTCTGCGTTGACGCGTATTTGGATGGATAAGGACCGGTTTACCGATAGTGGACCTGGGTTAACGTAAACAAATAACTAAGCGATGTGATATTCTGAAGGAATCAGTTCAGCTGAAATGAATGTTAGGAAATTACTCTGGCAAGAAATCTAACCTGAAACAACATGAGTGTTAAACAAATGCCTAAGTTGCTAATAGGATATTCTTTACATTCCCAAAAGCAAGGAAGAACCGCATTCAGATCGAATACATAAGTGGATGATTATTTTTGTTCGCTAAAGAACGTTACTTCTAACAGGATTATTCTCAGCAAGGTGGAATAATACATACATTAGATCAGGGACGACCAACCTACGGCCCAGGACGATCGGGAATGCGGCCCAAAAAGTAATTTAAAAATAACAACATAAAATAATTGACACTGAATAACATATCGTTTTACAATATGATGGACAACTAATGTCAAGCATGAAGCACACCATGAAAACCAAAATATCTGATAGGCACCTTGAAAGCTCACTGAGATTTTCTCCATTGAGCCATATAGTATGCTGATGAGATTAACCTACAGCTTTTCCAATAAGGTGCCAAATATTTCAATAGCGTCTTGCTACACTTTTTTCCTTTTTTCCATCTGCAAGTCAAAATATTATATACATATTAATATATCCAGGAGGTTTGGCATCCCTGTTTAGATCGTTTGGTATCACGGAATACTACCCATGAAAAGTATAACCTTGCTGATCTGGAAATATTAATTGATATCTAGACTATTGAAAATACGCAAAATCGATAAAAGTCTTTACATCTAACTAATAAATATTCGAAAGGTTATAAAATATCATGGAGCTGAAACCACGAGTATCTACCAACGAACACTACGTATAAGTAAGATGTTATAAACCATAAACACAGTCATCAACCCTAAGGTCGGTTTGGTAGGTGACGTAGTAAGTAGAGTTCACCCAGTACTAAGCCCGACGCCGTGTGAAATTCACACATCAGGGTAGGGAGGCCAGTTCCTTCCCGTTCCCTGTGTCGGTTATGGTTTCCCAGGAAGATCTGGTACCCGAAAAATCACATAGCTTGGGTGGAGCTGCAGGTGCCCAGAGTGCCTTGCCCGGGAATCGAACCCGGGACCCTCCGGCCAGTAGTCCAACACTCTATCCCTGGACTACCGCGACCCACAAGATGATTATATATTTTATATTTTAGCGGTTAAAATGAAATAAATTATTCTTCGTTGAAGTAGTTATAAAAAATTATCTTACTCAACCGACAGTTTATATTTGCAAAATATTCGTCTGATATGTACAGGGCTAATTGCCAAAGGTGGATCCAGGGTCACATTCGAATAGTTTCAAGGAATGCTACGCAAAATGCATGCCAACAGCCTGTGAGGAGAAAAGATGGGCACAAGTGTTTTCGCATCAACAAGCAAGACCGTACTTCAAATGCATACGACTTAATGTGCCAACTGCATGAATAACGTTACGGCAGAGTGCCAAAACGTATAGATGCAATTACGACTGAGGTCAGTCCAACGTACTCTTTAAGATAACAACTAATTATTAAGTCAATGTCAACGGACGTTGGTTCAAGCAAATATAAGACTGCATATAAATGAATTATTAACTGCTTCCGACCGCACTTCGGCTGACGTTGATTCTCTCGTATTTACCGAGTGCGCGGCTAGTGTGAAGAATGGAATCCCATGAGACAATGGGTTAAGTGTAACACTAATATGTTATTAATGCAAACCGCCGAAGCCACTGCCGTGGAAGGAAATGAAACGATTTCACCAAAACTTTCTAATGAAATGGCATTCATTTGCCTTTAAAAACATACATGAAAGATAAATAACTGGATTTGAATATCTTTTTCCAGTTATTGAACAGAAGTAGATGTTACTCGTACACGGATGGAGAGTTAATGGCAGTAAATTCTATCAAAGAATGTATCATGGTAAAATGTGACCCGAGTATAAGTTTACAAGAGAAACATTTTCATTTCTGCTGTTTTATATTCTCTAACCTACTTACATCATTTTCAAGGCCGCCTTATTATTTTTTTAACAACTTTATTTTCATCCACAAAAAGAACAATAGGATCCGGTAACGAACGCGAAGAAATGTTTATTTCTCTCTCCAAATTATTTCTTCTTCTATACACGATCATGCATGTACTTTAAGAGATATTAACACGTTTGCTTCATTTACTGCGACCTATGACTCAAGAACGTGATCTCCTTTCGTTCACACTTTATTCATAATTGCCCCTCGAAAACTACGTAAAAGAAAGAAGAATAAATTCATGCCCATAAAAGCTTTCTATAAAGCGTACCAAAAAAGCTTTTAGGGTCCTGATACAAAATTTTACATCGAATTCAGAAAACAGTTTAGGGTTTAACTAAACAGCGCCACGTTTCACAAGCTTTTCCGAGAAGGATATTTAATCTATGAAAACGCACCGCTACGAAAATGACTTCCCGGACGGTAGATCCCGAGCGCAGACTGACGCTAAAGACACGCACCTGAAAAGATAGGAACTCCCTCCAGCATCAGAGCGAGCGCAGGAAGAGAAAGACGGTTAGAGAGACTAGAGGGGGATGGGAAACAGTTATGGGACGCGGGAGGATGATTTTTCTCTCAAAACGCCTTGCGCAAAACGTGCACCCGGAAAGGGAATTACCGGAGTCAGGGAGGCGAGTCTCCTTCACCATTTCGTCTCCTGTCGTCGGGCAACGACAAAAGCAACAACAAAGGGAAGAACGTTTTTTGTTCGCGAGAGATCGCTGCCTGAAGTCGGCCTCCCTCCCTCCCCCTCTTCCTCCGCACCATCATCTCCTCATCTACATGGAAAAGATGTGTGCTCCCCCTCCGGCGCGAGGAGACGTGACCCGGATCGCGAGTCTCATCTCCCTCTCTCGGTTCTCACAGGGCCCCCGCAATCCGGTCGAGGGTTTCTCCGAGCCAGTTCCTATAATCGCGGCCGCGAGAAAGAGTGAAATAAACATATCTGCCAACACCTCGCGGAAACTACTCCCGACGTCGACTCCTTGGCATGGGAGTGGATGAGTGCGGATTTTCCTTAACCTTCCGAGAGTTTGACTGCACTCGGGTTCATGAATTAAAATTTGAAACGCCTCGTTAATATTCGCACGGTTGGGGATCTGTAAGAAAGTGTTTTTTTTCCCCTGCAGAACCATCCTCTCTTTCACCACGCTTAAGTTGAATGGAGGATTCGATTGCATCATCCGCACGGTCTCGTTCGTGACTTCTCAAAAAAAAAATTGGTAGAAATCACGATCAAATCGATAGGCTATTACGCTAAAGGGAAAGTAACTTCCACCGTATTCTCAACGGCAGCCCGGTGAAAAGGCAGTCAGACTACATTATTGCAAGCAGACATCGGCATACTTGGGAGAGGTAAGTGTACTGAGGTGTACGGGTTCTAAATTTACCACCCAAGATTAGAGTAAGTTTTACTCATGCAACAAAATACGACAAAAACATAAATCTTCGCATTGTTATACATCATCCTGCGATACCAACCGATGAGAATTTTACGTCCAACATATCCGAGGGAACTGAAAAACACGCAAAAGACGGGATTGTCGTCGGCGGATTAATCTGAAAAGCCTAAGAAGACCTGAAACAAATAACAGTACCTACATTCATATAGGAAAAAAATATTTCAGGGAAGAAACATTAAACCCTAGAACTGAACTGCAGAAATCATCTACTATAGGCAGTTGGTGCTATTCAGGATATTTTGCACACTTATGAAGAAAATTTTATGTAATGAGAATCATCAAAATTAGGTTCTAAAGACCATGAAAACTCTTCATTCCCAATTTCATATAATTTTATGTTCTGAAACCTAAGAAGGTTGCATTAAATAACTAGATATCGTAGACAAACGGAATTAGTTAACCGCATTTGTTGCCTGAGATGGCGAAAGAATGGATCAAATATGCTCAAAAACATGCAAATACAAGAATGTAAATGCAGTTCAGAGCAAAAAAAAACACATTGACATTTGAGGATTACTGGTTTGGACAAAGCACTGCAGGCAGCTTGAAACGAGAAGAATAATTCATATGGTTTCTGGAGAGATACCAATATATTAAAGCTACAACATGTCCGCGGCCTTCCCACCGAATAGTTTCGACATATCCCCGACCATCGCGGAGCAACATCGGAGAGCGAGAGGGGAGAAGGCGGGACTTGACGACAATGGGCACCCAGAAACCATGAGCTGTCAAAGGAGACGTGCATGGAGACCTGAGGGCGGGTCACGACGGAACGAGAGAAATAAAGCAGCGTGCTCCACACAAATATATATATATAACGCGGCGAACTCGCATTCACCTACCACCCACTTGCCCACCTTCACGGACGTGAGGAGAACTACTCCGACAGGAGAAGGGAAGTAAAAACGAACGCGCCTGACCTCCGCGAAATGCCCTAGCTCCATCTGTGTTGCAGGGCACTCTTTGCCAACTGCTCACTCCTCTCCCCCTCCCCCATCCGCCTCTCGCGATCGCTAAATCTCCTCGGGGTGACCCCTTCCCACCCTCCAAGCTCCCGCGAAGGAGTCCCGCACGCCTCTCGACAAATCGTCCACGCCTCACAGCGGGGGTGGGAGAGGCAGGTGGGGGAGGCGGTGGCGGCTTGTTAAGCTCCCGAGACGAATGACGGGAATGAAGAGGTGGGCGTGGGAAGCTCTAAGTGCCGACGAATCTTCCAGAGACCCCCTTCACGTCTCCCCACATTTAATGACGCCCTCGAAGTTTGCTGCCGCACCATGGCGGGAAGGAAGGGCAGGGGGACCTACAAAACAAAGCTAATTTTCGGGCACAGCTCATCAAGTAGCTCTCCCGGGTAAAAAAAATAAAGAAAAACGCCCGGTTCACAGCGAAAACCAAAACAAAAAAGCCAAATGACTGCTATCTCACCGTGGACTAATCTCCTCGCCCCGATTTGAAGGTAGGTCATTCTTTCGAATGACTTTGAACCCTAATGATCCCGGGTGTGAAGGATGTGATCCAGAAAAAAAATTGAATTAATTTGGTGGTTTACAATGCAGTGAAAGGAAAAGGCCCCAGCTGAGGAATTTTTACATTAAAGACAACGCTTGAATGAGAGAGGAGTATGAATGTCAAATTTTAATAGGAACTGAGATACGCATCTAGGTGGCCGGAAGATACATTATACGTATGTGTGGAGAACAGTAATCAATTCATAGGATTATTCCTCCATAACAATAGTTTCTTCATACATTTCAGATATAATAGTCACACAACTGCAAGAAGTTCAGTGGGAGAAAATTTATAAAAGGATCGTGATTATTCAGACGTCACTGACACAACATTCGACTCGCATCTTTACCATTTCCTCAGTTTGCTTCTCTTCGACAAAGCGCGCTTCTTTTTCGCATTGAACACACGTACGGCCGGAGGGGAGCGCGGGGGGGGGGATGTAGGACTTAGGAAAGCTTTTGAAGAGTACTCGTAAGGATGAGGACTTGCGTACTAATGGGGAATGCAGCAGGTGGTTCCCAACGGCACGCTTGAACGAAGCGCCCTCTTTTGAATGCGCCCTTCTTTTGAAACGCGCCCCCCCTCTCCCGTGCTCAGAAGGGCTGTCGCCTCGCCTCAGAATGTAGGCACGTACTTTTGTTACAGTCCGATTTACATCCACCACCAAACCCCACGCGATTGTCCGTCCTACTGATGTTGATCAAAATTTATTACCCACATTTCAAAGAGTTTGGGCCAGGGGCGGCTCGAAAAGTACTGATCGAACAAGGGTTCTGCTTCCAATGACAAGTCTCACAATCCCTTCAGCTACACCGACCTGTTTTTTTTTAAATTGGTAAATATTCAAACACTCGATTTTTCGATATACACGCAAGGTAAATTCTGCTCATCTGCAACAACGAATCTGCAAAGCATTCATAATCTTGCAGGTTTTTAGAAATCCCTATCAGACATTCATGATTGAGAGGAGACGGCAAGAATTCATGTTAAATTCAGTGAACTTGCCCGGGTTCGATTTCGGGTAACATCTTTGAACAACCTCGCTTCCTACAGGCTGCATCATTTTTCCGGTACCACATTTTCCCGGAAAACCCCAGGCGCCACAAGGAAAGAGACTGTTCTCCCTAACCTTAATTTTGGATTTCAAAAGTTGGGCTTGGCTTCATATGACCTCGACCCTCACCTTTAAAGTTCAACCTTCTGATTGATTATAGTTTTTATGCAAAAATATGAATACAGGTATGTGTACGCATATGATAATGTGTATGCACACAATAAGACTTAGGAATGTAGGTGTGGTTACGCCTGATTATATAATGGTAACGCATATTGCAAGGGAAACACGACTACTTGAATCTGTCAGTGGTGCTTTCTCTCTCTTGTATTTTATCCAGGTGGTCCAATCTGCCAAAGTAATGCGTGAACTTAATAATTCCCAGGGCGTCGTAAGCAAAATCGGATTTTCTGGACAATTCTAATGGCATTTTTGTTAATCTTGCCTGCTCTCTTCCAGACCCTAGGTCCTCCCCTATCTTAATTCCTCCAAAATACCCGCCACACTTAAACTTTACTCGTAGCAATTTCTAAAAAACTCTGCCGATTTTCTTAGAACCTTTTCCAATTCTTCAATTATGGTTTTCTCCCCAAGGATTCAAAATACTTCCTTCGTATTCCGTATGCGGTCTAACACCGAAGCGAAAATGCGAAATAACACCTCTATGTAAACATAAGTAAAAATACGACTGACAAAAATAAGGTGAACTTTTCATCTGAGTTAATGAATGCTCGAAAGATACGTGATTATAGTAATACAGGGAGTAATGCGAGAGCAATTACAAGACACTTAGTGAATCAGCATTCGACCGAATCGAGAATCGCCATTTTAAATGGAACTGTGCTAGTAATATTATATTTCAGGGATTCGTTTTCCTAAAAAATCAGGAAAAGGCCATTTTCCCTAATCATAACCATACACTGAACCCAATTAAAAATGGTCCCTGACACATCGAACCGTGATTCCGCGTTTTATTCCTACCATTACGAATCAAGACGGCTGGCATTAAAAAACACGGCACAGGTGGTCTGGGAGATGAGTATGGTCTGAACTTTCATAACGGTCACCTCATAATGGAGTCATTTACTTAATTAGGCAAGGAGATTTTAAAACTGTTTCAATCTTCACCCCAGAACACTGTTAATGCTCACGAGCAAATTAATCATTTCTCTGCCTCGCCTACGATCCCTTTTGTCCTTTAAAATTCAAGTGGTTCCGGTCGTCTACCTATTTCCTAAGAAAATAAACTATACATGTATTAATTTTTTATTCCACTGAACCCATACGATGACCGAACACCCTTTTTTTGTTCCCAGGATCAGATATTAACAATTTGACAGTTTATCCAAGACTGGATGAAACTCAACCTATGACACTACGGTGTTAATGAAAATGCAAATAACAGCATAATGAACTTATCTAGCCGCAAACAAAAAGTAATCAATGGGGCCAACTCATTAAAAATGGGCGTAACTTCAACATGAGTGCCACATGGAAGTCAGGGTCCCCCCATTTTCTTCTCGATATACATTTAAATTGTTCACGCGTTAGCAGCACAGCCATAAGATTATTTGCAGACGAGTGGGATTTATATAGAACTAAGGGCGCAGGTATATGTCCGACTACTGTCTAGCGATTTAGGCCAGATTTAGGAGTGGTATAAGGAATGGGGGTTAGAATGAGATACGATAAAATATACAGGCAAGGTTTTGAACTAAAAGAAAATAACGACAATGATGAAATTATAAAATACACGAGAAAGAATAGGCATCTCAACACAGGTTAAATACTTTAGTGTTATACTGACAATAAAGAAAACCCTATATGAGATATAGACATAAGGTCAGTACTGGAAAACATTATCCCTTTGTCTAAAAGCGCGTGTGCGTTCCCATCGTGGAGAGAATCGTCCAGAAATCTGAAAACTAGAATGCTTAGACGCATAATGCACTTCATCATATCCCTCACGAGCAAAAACTTCCGTTAACCATTCAAATAACGAGACGCGATCCGCCTCGCAGAATTTAATGAACACGGTTCTCATGAATGATGGCGGAAAAAATTACACAAAAGGAATAAAATCAAGAATATTCAAAAGTCTTACGCCAAAAAGTGCCGTTACCGGAAATGTTGCCCGAGGAAATAACTGACCATAACTCGGGACGAATCATTACTCATTTCAGTTCCACTTAACATCTACTGCATATCCACTTCACATCCGTACATCTCATGAAGACCTACGATTGAAAACGTCTCTGAACCTCCAAGAAGAAGATAACCCCGTCTTCCGGTGCAACAAATTACATCGACCCTCGGGAGTGTGTAACCTTGTCAGTTGACATCGGATTCATAAACACTTGTGTGAGAACAAGTCGCAAGGATGACCAACACGCGGTTCCCTGACACTTGGAGGAGTACTCAGCTGTCATGAGGAACGTCTGGTGCAGACGTGTTGTATTGTGCAACATCTTTGACGAAGAAACAAATACAGTTCACAGCGGAATGCTTAACTTTGTGTAATTTCATCTTTGTGTGTACATTTTAATCATTACATAAAATTCCACCATTTTTATTTAGCAGCACGGAACGTGTTTAAACGCCATCGTGTTGATGACTATGAAACGGTGATGCGTTCACGTGTCTTACTACTGAATACACACCGTATAATGTTACAAATTAATTCTGTAAATTCCGATATCCACAGTGCATACTGACATATAGGCTGATAGCTATAGGCATATAGTGATAGTATAGGCTGACATTCAACGTCATTTATATACGACACAAAAAGGGATGTGAAATTTAATCTGACGGAGCTTTTTCAGCGAAAAACATTAGCACGACACTATCATACCAACTATAACTTCATACTCACAATTGATGGAGAGCTCATCTCCACGGACCATCATTTATCGCACATGCGCGCATTTATAGAAATAAAAATCATTGATCTTAAAGTAATGTCTTGCATTCCTCCACTAAAGAACTAAATTTCAAACACACGAATTAAAATCCAAGTGCACAAATCTCTCATTTCATCCCTTTTGTTTACCATGAATTACCGGAACGACTGTCTGCAACCTCCGACACAGATTTGGTGTAGCTGACGATTTCTAGAATTGGAGATGGTGTCTAAAATAGACGTTATCAATGCATAGAAACCAGTTTCGGAAGTTTCTCGACTCTTCCCTTCACACTTATATGAATTCAATCGCGAGAACAAATAAAATATAATAGTCCGAATTCAACCCATCGTACATGGTTAAATGTCTACTTGGTCAAAGATGCACAACACTACTGGTAATTGCAACTACTGGCAACGGTCTTCAAATACGTTCTCCTAACTTGCCCGCGTCAACGGACTATTACGCTCGCTTCCGCCAGTCAATATGCTTCGCAATTAGTCGCAGTTTTCATACCTACTTCCCATCATCATTAATGGATAATAGCAGATGATTGGGAGGCCGGTTGGGTCTCCCTTCGACGCGTAACACATGGGAGGAGTTGCGAGGAAGAACGGTTGGGAAGGGGGGAAAAGATGAAAGGCTGGCTGTGTGAACGGTACAGGTTAATAATAATTCCCCACTCCGCTCCGCATGAGAGCATGACAATTCCCCAACTCGCTCAATGCATCGAAGACCGTTGTATCCAAGCAAGCACGGGCCTCGCGTTGGCCGGATTTTGACGGAAGTTCTGCGGAGTGATATGCGTTGTATCGGTGCAGCACGGGACGAGAATTCAACGGTCAATGCGGAATTTGCTGGTAGTGATTCTTGAAGATCAAAACGAATGAAAATATAACTCTCCCCCAATGAAAATTTTCAAGAAATACTAGGTTTGCTAAATATCAGTCCACAGAATCGCCGCATGTGGGCTGGAGTGGCTAACAAGATAATAAGACTCAGGGAAATATTAACTGTGCCGCAATGTGTTTTCACAACTGGCGATTTTACCACTGACGTTCAACGTTACTGCTAGTTATATTCAAATAGTAATGACAAAATGATTTCGGTCCATCTGTGCGTGAGCGCACGAATTTAATGTCGAAAACAATTATCACTAATCATTAATAATTAATATTACATCACGCGGAAAACACGAAAACGCGTTTTGGATTGAGAATGCTGGACTTTTTCATGAAGATATTGCATGTTTACACCAACTGTAGTTCTCAATTCTCTATTACATGTTTATTGTTTTAAAAATAAGGATACCACCAACGACTTGAGGCCTCAGCTCGGGAAAAGGGGGGCGATATGTTAGCGGAATAATGTCTGAGGCGGAATGTTACATTTGATGAAGGAGTGTTGCAAACTCATAAAACAATTTGCATAAATTAACGGAAAATGCTCAAGGCAAGGTCACAGATTATTAGTACATAATATTTGAACAAGCGGCAATCCTTAATGGGGAAAACCTTGCGAGTCACCAGTAGGGGTTGTTAAGGCATCATTATTCAACTTGATAATTACGGGATTTGCAATGCATCATACTATTACTACAACCAAAAACGATGTGCTAATTTTTGATTTTGTTGTGTTCTCGAACTATACGAGGAAAATCTTCAAATCAATCAGAGTTCTTCTTCATAATTTATCCGCAATGATCAACCGAACCAGCGAGAGAGAGAGCTTAATAATTCCCTGGTGCCAAGTGAACTCGATAACCTTCTAATGAATTGGGATGTTTCAGTGTTTAGTGCTTCGATACTCACACCGAAGGTCCAGGTTCGAGTCATTATGGCGGCAGAATTTTTCAATTGCCCTCCGAGCCCTACTAAATGTGCTATGGCATGAGCAATCTAAGTGGAACACAACTGCCATCGGAAGGGGAGTGAAGCTATGGATTTCTTGACGACTTTGGTTAAGGCTACTGCCGACTACGGATTTCTCGCCAGTATTCCCCCGAACATCCTACCCCTACAGAATAACCAACCTATCCCCCTCATGAATCATTGAAAATGAACCCAGGACCTTAGCTGTCGACAGTCTCCCCTAATAACCACTCCAAAGATTACCTTATCTTTTCTAAACCATAGTTTCTCCAGCAATCTTCGTGAATTAAGGACCAACTGTGCTTGCTCAATTCTCTGACCTCATTTGACTTATCTGAACAGCTCTTGACAACCCAGCGAATCTTCAACAAATTCCATTTAATTTCTCAGCCACGCTTTCTCCAAAAACACTTGCTACGCATTCTGAAGGGACTTCAAGCCAATGTGAAGTCCCTATTTATGACTCACGTCGTTCGTTACCTGTGCACAGCGAACAATACCTGCCGTTCACATTGTCAAATTATTCTCATCCCCTCCACCCCCCAGCCCCCGCCTGCTTTAAGAGAAATAAGGCAAGGTTGCCGATCCCCTGATCCCCGTATGTGTTTGCCTGGCCACTGTGGCAACATGGGATTTTAGAGGGATATCGGCCGAAGACTCGGCCCTTCCGAGTTCATAAATCCCCACCGAAACAGTGAGTCCTACACACGAAAACGTTTGGCGAAGCGGAGAGCTTATCGGTTTCTTGGAGAAAAGAGGAGATAACGAAGACAATACCATCTTCTCAAGCGGCCATGAACGGGGATAAAGATGGAGAAAGGGTCTCCGCTCCAGAGCTGTTCAACAGTTTTCATGTATTATTCATTGGATTGCTTGGTGAATAAGAGGAGTGGAGCGGGTTGAAAAAATTGGAGTGCGCGCCTTAATCCCATATCATTAACACACAAAAGCGAAAGAGCTTTAAAATGAAAAGCTGGAGCGTGAGAACTGGGTCTGATGCAAATGCTGCCAAAGATGTGGACAGGATTAAACTTTCGAAAAACGAGGAAATCCAAAAAATACATCATTTGCTCGGGGGACGGAGGTGATGGGATTGTGCCACTTGCCCTCGTGATCGAATGGGAATATTTGAAGTATTTTTTTTTAAACAAATTGTGAAAAACACATTCCCTTCACCTGAACGAAGTTTTTCTGAATTTTTCTGGTTACCTTCTCTCACAACTGCCTGCCGAAATTCAGCACAGAAAACTGGAATAGTAACATACTTAAATATACACCAAAAATACTATTTTAAGCATCCACACAATAACTTTCTACTAAATAAAATGTTCTCACGGAATACGGGCGAAAATACAAACTATAAATGATCAAGTGGACAAAATAAAAGAAGCTACAAGCTATTAACAGTAAACAATGTGCACTGGCCCAAATAACAGCATAGCATAAAACAATGAGTCATTTAGTCAACCTTTTAGTCAATTATCACAGTTTATTTAAATATCAATTTTAGTCATAATCATCTGGTTAGTAATGAGACATTTAGCTTTCTCATGATCTGGATATAAAATTTAAGCAATTCAAATACTTATTTTTAGAGATAATGGGCACCATTTTTCAACCAAAGAAAATAGGTCGTCCAAAAATACGTTATCACTCAACTTCCTTGTTTGATTTCGTTAGCTGTCATGAATAATTTTGCCAGATAAAGTAGGGTGGGTTCATTTAAAAAAAATGGTATTGAGCTTGAAACGATTAGGAAACTCGAAAGGATAAAAGCAAATATTCCCTACCTCATAGCACCATTGCGCTGCAGTCAATATAAATCAAATAGCAGTCCGATTTAAAAGGCATGGGATGGAAATCTGCGATAACTCGGCGGACTACAACCACGCAATAACCACACCCAAAGCAATTCTAGAATGAGACAACTCGGGAGGCTAACTTACACCTGCTAATTGACGCTATGGAATGACTTATTAATCTATAAATTGAACGTTTGGCCACCGACTGTGAGGCCTTCAGCTCGAATCCCCGGTGGTCTAAGGAGAGCGATATGAATCTTCTGCCCTCACGTTTTGAAACCAATCTTTGGGCTAATAACAACATCGATGGACATTACAATTATTGAAATTCAAAAGAGACGAAAGTATTTGCTCTTTCTGATTGAACTGCAAAATCTCAAATGTTCACACATTAGATCACCACGTTGATTACAAGAATTCGATTCACACAAAACCTTAAAAATTACGACACAAATACGAGAAAGGTCTCGTCAGTATATCCCGCTTGTGTGTGTGGAAAATAAAAACAATAATAAAAGTCTTGCTCATTCTTCCAAAATACACATGAATTAGTATTAAGTATTAGCAGTAGTTTTAGGGGAGGCGACCGAGAGTTAAGGTCATTTGCGCCATAGGGGATGGATGAGAAAGAACCAAGGGTGGAGAGATACCCGGGGTCGGCATTGGTTTACTCTTTAACGAAAGACGCCAAGGGGTTCACAACTTAAACGTCCCATCCGACGGACAGCGTACTCAATCAATTTCCTCTCCACCCAACACGTCAAGTAGGGATCGGGATACCACTTTAAAAGGTCTGCCTTATCAAGGATTCGAACCCGGGTCCTCTGGGTTGGAAGCCAGTACACTAGCCGCCGCGCCATTCTGATGCCCGCCCATGAGTTTAATTTGTACAAGAAAATTCTGAGGTTAAATGGCACGATCAGAGTAATATGATACGCTGCCAGGATTCCAAAAGGTGGTAGCAATCATATGGCAAAATGGATAAGGGAATATTTCCAATAATTGAAAGTATTCGGCTACTTTGAAATCATCTACCTGAAGTGGCAATCATTGCCGAATACTACGAGACCCATACGGAAACATCTCTGAGATATTTATACATGGCTTTTATTTTTCGATGGCAGAGAAAATACGGACGACAGGGGAGGAGCTACTGAGAGAGAAGATGGAGAATGCGGGAAAGTAATCAAATGAATTGCAAAGACCGAATGATGAGTTACGAGGATCAAACTTTTGAAGGCACAAACGCAACAAAATATGAAATAATACGTATATAAGATAGCGATTGGCCCATGACAGGACATCCAGGTTAATAAATTTACAGATTTACAGGCAGACTTTTTAAGGTTTCTTGTTCAATTTTCATGATGGATGCAGCAACTTGACTATTGATCATTGGATTGCTTACCCGTGACGACGTAATCCATTTCAGAAGGAACGAAAACCTACCGCCAACAAATTCTTGCGGAATATCATTCGAAGAGGGTTCTGGAGCGGAGATATTCCAAGAATTTCGGACCCGTCTGCTCGAAGACTTGTCCTTTTAACAGCTTACGATATTTTTTTTCGCCTCCCACACGAAACACAAAAGAAGAACGACAAGGGGAGAGAGAGAGTTCGTCTCCTCCGTCCCTCGCGAGACGAGCGGTCTCTGCCGAAGAGTTTGAAAAAAAAGGAGGGCGGGGGAGAGCGGCGAAGAAAAAGGTCGGCGGCGGAAAAAATCGGGTCACCCTTGAACCCCATGGAGCACACAAGAGGCACGCTGTGCACACTCGGAACAAAAAAACAACCACGCCGCGAGTGGCCGTCAATGCCTGGGATGCTGCTGTTTCCATGGCGGCCTGTCGGGGAATGAGAATGCGACAGGACTCGATGGAAAAACAGTGGTGTATCCATTAAGCATAACTTTGGTTATTTACGCCCGGGCGGCGCGGATGGATCCCGAAAAGGGGACCGATTGTCGGCCGGTATCTCACTTCACACTCTCCCAGACATTCCGTTCTCACGGGGTCGTAGAACCGCATCTGAACACTTACACGCACAATAGTTATAATTGAAAAACTGAATTTGACAGACAACCAGGCGGCAGCTAATACGAGCATGTCCTTTTGTCCCCAGACTTGGACGCATAAACAAATGAATAGGCCAGCAGCAGAGGGGGAACAGTCTGGAGTAGAGAACATATGGTGCAACATCACCAGGATGTGATATCCGAGGGTGGGAGAATCGATCTCGATGTGTAGATAGACAGCCACGATACCTCTGGATCATTTAATTTGCGAATTACCTTTGACGATTCCTACACATTTATTATTTACCCAAATCACTTATCATTATTTCCTACGAAATTATGGGATTTAAAGAGTAGTCACCTAATCATTCAGTTATAATCATCGTTAGCATAGCCCACGCCTCTAAATATGAGGGGGGGACCGTCCGAGCTTGTCCAGGAAATCGCATTCTTTCCCATGACGCAAGCATGCGGCGAGAGGATATGATACCGTCTTGTGGGCAAGGAGAGGGCGGAGAGGTGGCGAGGGAGCGTGGGCAGAGGAAGGGTGGGGATTGGGGAGTTGTGGGAGGGTGTGGGCAGAGGCCAGCGGATCAGGGGCCAAAGTGTCAGGGCGGTTAACTTCCGTTCCAGTCCCCGGGAGAAGCGGAAGGTCGAGGGTGAGTTAGACAAGCTCTACGGATGCCCCGGCGTGAAAAGTGTGTGAAGCCGAAGGGCAAAAGGCGACCATATCCCCGACACAAGAGCTTATTCCACAGCTAACTTACAACCGGGGATATTATAATTAACGAGACTGACCGGAAGTTATGCGCCCATTATAGGAAAGAGAAGACGACGTGCCCCGAATATCTTTGAGGACACATTCTTGCAGTAAGGTCACCACCGGGTTTACTTCTATGTTGAAAAACGAACATCAACGATCGAAGAATGAGCCTTGGCATGTGAAACTCAAACTCGGTCGTTTGAGAAAACGTATGCATTTAGGTATCGCACATCTAAAGAGCCGCGGTTCGAAATTCATGGGGCAACAGTCCGACTACCAATGGCAGTGAATGACCATAAAGTCTTCCAGTGTGACACCACTCGAAGATATTTTGCACGACGGCACTGAGAGGATGCAATGCTTCCCCCAACGGTAGTTGAGGTCGGACGAAGGATGCAGAACGAAAAGGAACAGGGACTCGCTGGTCCCAGAGGGAGGGATGGGGGAGTGGGGGGGGGAGGTTCAACATGGGGTTGAAATGGGCGGCCGCGCAGGGCAATAGAAAACGGGGGGAGGGATGGTTTTAAAAAGTGATGGACCTAGCTGCCAAGCATCCGACGCTATAATTTGGGAGGTCGTGAAGGGCCCCCGGGCGGGCCCTGTGTCCCTTGAGCAACCAAAGTGGCGTGGTCCTTCGGAGACCTAATCCCCGCCTCCCCCCACCCGACGTAACGCTCTGGAGACCCCCATATTCCCCCACTAGCACCCCGTCATTCCACCCACCCTCATCCGGGGAAGAATGGGGAGGGCCGTCCGGGGAGGGGGGATGGCCGTCCGGGGAGGGGGGATGGCCGTCCGGAGAGAGGGGATGGTCGTCCGGGGGGGGGGGGGGGGTGGCGAGAAGGGAAGGCGGGGAGACCTGGGAAGGACCGGGGGGTGTGTGTGCATTCCATCCCCACCACCTCTTTGTGTCCCCGGATGCCAGAGGCGGCAACCGCGGGGGACACAGATCCCACCCTCGGTCGCTTCCTCCTCGACGTCGTCGTCGGCGACCGCCCGAGAAGCAACGGACGCACGTGCGTGGAAACGGGTGGCCCTTGTGCCAGACCGGGACGGGTGGTCCGAATAATCCATGCCACGGGGAGGTGTCAGAGCCATAAAACCCCGGAGCACAGAATACTGCTGAAATTTTGCTTCATCCGCCGAAGAATTGGGTTTTGTGACATTGCGACGTGTCGCATTTGCGCAGGTACGAACGGCGAATAAACGCAAATTCTATTAGGGGAAATGAAAAGCTGTGATGCGAATTTGGGAAACGCAAAACTCCAAAATTGGTGGCATTCAAAATATCGAGGTGATGTATGCATGCCACTCATATATGAATCATTTAAAATTTATAGCAAACACACAATAGTGTTTTCACCAAAGAAAATAAATGAATCATCACCAAGAGATAGTGAAAAATGTCGCGCTTCCATCGCGCAATTTACGATTATTACGAAAACAAAAAACGATTTCCGAGCCAGTTCCAACTTGTAAACGGTGCTATTACCAGAAAGTCTATTTGGCTACACTTTGTCGGAGCATTTAACGATTAAATCAGGAAGTAGATTATGCGATCAGCCCTTACCACACGCCCTAATGATGGCCGGCAAGGTTATGTGCAGATTTATGAAATTTATATGTGAAAACATTCATTAGTATTGCAGATATCCTCCAAGAAAGTCCATGAACAGCGGTCCATATCTATAGCAAACGCCATCGGAAAGACTGATGTCAAAGCGATGTCGAAATGTGGTCAATTTGGCCTAATTCTATTGTAAAAGGCTGTATATGGCTACATAATCTCCTCGAAGGAGGAATTTTGGGCGTTGAGATTTTTGCGGACATATGGCCAACGAACAGAGCGAGGTTCAACTTTCCAGAATTCGTCTCCTCTCTCCCCGCCCCCACTCGGCGTTGATCCCGTGTGCAAAGAGTAGACAAAACACGGGTGCTATCGCCCCAAGGGGACCACCGAAAGAGAAACTACTTGGGGATTTTTTCGGTTCGGCATGGGAAATGTGTAAACACGTGGCCCACAGAAGCCCTTATATGTGACAAATACGTAGAAAAGCAGGCCTTACAGATTTTTTTGAAAGATCCTTTCTTTGAGGCTTAAAATAAATACAGCATCCATTGATCGACGACGGGAAAGGACGGTATATTGATTTTAAAAGGCAGAGAGATCCGCTACTCTCGTCAATAAGCTTTCGTTGATGCTAAAAAGTTTCTTTCTCGTCGAATGGCTAAGGAGAAGATTGATGGCATCAAGACCAATGAAAGGATGAGTCACTGAAGTTTTCCAGCAAAAAAGTATTTACTCAACCGATTTCAATGTTTGTACGACATTAATAGTGAGTGATTTTGGGATAGGTTTATATACTCTATTGAGGGTAAGAGGGGGGTAGAGGGAAGAATGACAGTTTAAAGTTGACGTTTTAAGTAGATGGGAAAACGGGCGACGACATGGTGAAAGTTGGAATTCTCGAAGGATTTCGCTAAAAATTGATGAAACTTTCAAGCTCCATATGCCACTGGAAATACATTCCAAATGCACATGAAAAAGACCTCAGTAAAGGGGGACTGGGGACATGCTATCTGAAACCCGGCAAAGAAGTGGTGCAACGAAGAAATTAGAGGGAATAGGATTCACTCAGCCCTTGAGAAAACACTCTTGGAAATTCCCAATCGCCGTTTCCCACTAACACTTCAATATTGGGATAGCCAACAGAAAAAAGAATTCGCAAGGAAGCCGGAAGGCAACAGCGCATCAAAAGGTGTTGTGTTACGACTACTACGAAATTCGGAAAATTAATCGTTAAGTTGGCTAACGGGGAGTCACATCCCAGAAATTCTGAAAAAAAAGGTCTCATAAATGATTTGTATGGCGCGACCGAAAAAGAGATACCTATAATACAACCACTATTCGGATCATTAAATGATTGCGATCCTCGAACTCGCATTGTCTTTTCTGCTTCGTGAAAATTATTTCTCATGATTCAACCATTCTTTTGCATTTGTGCAACGCGGAAATGCGTCCTCCAAGAATCACTTGAACTCAGCAGGCCGAGGTGGAATTTTTTTGCAAATTTATTGACAGTGTGGGTTGCGGAAGGCCACTTGGCGCCTTTCGAGGTGGCGGTTCGCTTTAGTATGCGATAGGTAAGGAGAAAATTGGATTTGAAAAACTGAAAATAACCTTAAAACCTGCGTGATGTCATTAACGGACGACTTCGCCGAGCTACCTCCTCTAAGCGCTCAAATAATGATGATGACTACAAAACCCTGTCGACTACACCGGGGGTCGGGTACCAAAAACTCGCTGCCTCAACTTGTTCGACATTGGCAGACTTCGAAAGCTCTCTCTACAAAACGAACTCCTCAGAGGATGGGGCCCAGACCAATTTAGAGGGAATCCTCCCGGCCGTTACACAATCGGCTTCTCAAGAAGCCAACGCCGCTGATAGAGGCGGCGATGATAGCAGAGTGGGGGATGAGGCAACGACCTCCGTCGGGAGGACTAGATGCGGAGGGTGTTAAGGCGGGCGAAACAGCAGGCGGTCGGTATAATTCGGAAAAGTCTTCAAGGACGATAGATACCCACTCCGACGAGACTATGAGAAGAAGGGGGTGGCGTTCAGGCGGGGCGAAGGCGCCTGGATTAGCGATTTCCGTGGGAAAGTGCGCGGAGGGCGGTTGAGCACAAGGCTCCCCCGCACGCATTCCATTCCTTCAAATCCCTGCTTGGGAGCCCGTCGACACCGCCGGCGATTATACACAGGAAGGAAAGGAGACCCAGATGCGTGTTGGCAGCGGGTCTCGGACGTTTTAGTTTCTAGACGACGATCCGCCAATCAGTGGCACATCTGATGTGAATTGGATGGAAGATCTATGCACACTTGAAATAAAAAACTTAAATCGGGGCGATGGGACATGTTTCACGAACTAATATTGAGCAATATAGGCAATGCTGCGATATTCCTCAACACGCCGGGGTGTTACAAAATGAAACTTCTGTGACATTTGTTTCTCTTTCCTCACTAGTCTCATGAAAGTTCATTTTAAAGGTTGCAATTTCGCAAAGAAAAATCATCCGCAAAGCTCGAGAATGGATATGGTAGTTAGATCAGCGGTACAGCGCTTGGCTACTGACCTGATGGTAGGACACTCGGCAAGCGATGTAGGGGATGTCGGACGGAATGAACGGAGACAGAATGAATACGGAATGGAGGAACAGTTTACTATTGGTTGTTGTGTTAGGTTTTGTCTTGCTAGGAGAGGATAAGAAATGCAAGAGTGCACATTCCGTGTTTATCCAAAACATACCTTAAACGGTAAACTACCAAATAATAATAATATTCTGGAATACGAACCCGATTACTCGACTTCCTGGTGAATGTATCAGCCAGTTAGGCAAACGAGGTGTCTTCTTGCGTTGTGCATTTTTAATACGACACACACTGTAGCTTAACTGACTGAAACAGTGGGCCATACATCGATATTTGAATTCTACCCCAGACAAATCAATTTTCAACTGTAAAATTATCGCATTTGCATGGACAAAAGCGAATGAGTCCACGAAAGTTACAGCCGCGACATTTGCCAGTCTTTTAAATAAAAAAAATTATTGTCCTTAATTTCGTAATGCGAAGCCCACTCGCACACGCTCATACACTCCAGTAACATTGGGGGGAGGAAAAGGACGTAACAGAACATGCTGCTAAACAGCGCCACCGTAATGAAATTCGCCCACATTCTGAATTAACAACGGATACTCCACGCAAGACTAAACGCACTATGCGAACCTACAGATTTCCACGAAAACATACGATATATTTCCACGGATTTTCACACGCATTATCGAGTGTATTTGCAGCAGTGGATGAACGCCCTGAGTGCCAGCCAACGGCAAGAGTCGCTGACTCCCACAGCCTGCTCGATCTGCATCAAACCGAAATCTTCAATAGCGAGAACGGCGTTAAGTATGCACGGGTCGCACCACCCGATCCCATTCGAGTCTCTTGACTCGATCGATCACCTGGCGTTAACGTAATTTCGCGGTGAGGCGGGGGGAACGGAGGAGGGAAACAAGGAAGGAAGACACGGACCGTTGGAGTCGGGATGGGAATTACTAGTTCGCAATCATCCGCGAACAACGGTTAGAAAGAGAAGCCATAGGGAGGAACGGCCGACGGAGCCAAACGCATTGTGTGCCACCGCCACCAATCAACAGAATGGGCAACCAAGAGGGAGGGGGGAGGAAGAAGGTGGTAAGGGAAGAAAATAGGAGGGGGATTGTCGATCAGGGGAATGGATGGAGGGGAAGGAGAGTGAGGAAGGGGGCGGCAGCCCGCCACTCTCGCTCCCCCGTGGTCACAGGGGAGCGAAAATGCATCGGCGCACCCATCTCGGGATGGCATTCATCCCCCTCAATTTTGAATTCTCAACCCTACACTCGCTACTATTCATAATGGTAAAGGATTAAGGGTCAAACCTTCTGTTGCACACGTAATGATCCCCAACCCCACCATCTCTCGACCACCACCTGTGGGACGTTTAACCTCAGGCTACATAAATCGAAAAATAACGAGTCATTTTGCGCAATCGGCGAACGACATTTAAAAAATTAATCTAGACGAGTTCATCCAAACTTGCAAAGGTAGCAAAAGCATATCTAGCCTAGACAATAATATATATGTATATATATTAGGTAATCTACCGGTTAAGGTAGGTTTTTGGATGGACACTACCATCAAATAAACATTTTGTAACTCCAAGCAAAACCCAATCCAGCAACCTACTCTACATCAGGTCCCTCTTCATCTCTGTGTACTTCTTTCCTCCCTTCATCCCGTCCAACATCCCTATCCTGTTCCTGCCCTTTCCTCGCTTGCCTAACATTCTCCTTTCTATTACCTTCTTCAACATTCCACTGCCGCTCAATACGCCTTTCATCCATTCTTCCTGCCTCCATAGGATTTCTCTCCTCACCCACCATCACCAGTACTTCCACATTTCTAGACAATAATATTATACTGCAAATTAATCCAAGAAGTAAAAGGTGAACATTCTCAGTTGGATTTTCTAGAATCATATCATTTAGAGCCAAAAATATATGATAATAAACTAATTTTTAGACCCGAAATCGAACTTTATTTATACTCAGACCCGACCAAGCCCCGATTATCAGCCGATTCTGCATGGTTCAATATAATGAGTTACACTTTCATGAATGAACTGTATATTTCACTTTATATAGTGAGTTATTATATAATATAGTTCGTGGAAATCAATTCAGAAAAAAACTATACAAAACCGGAATTCACAATTGCCCGTCGGGTAAATTAACCAATTACACTTGCCACCTTGGAGTCGAACCAGAATTGGGGATCCCAGCCAAGCAATTTTTTCACTATGGGGCTGGTGCTAATTGATTTAAACACAGGGAGGGCAAGTGATCCGAGCGATCCGACCTTGGGATTCAGTTCCATTAGAATTACTTTTTGTCCGACAATTCCCCACACACTAGCGTACCACAGCCTCCGTCCGTGTGCGTGACCGCGTAATACATCCGAGCGATGAACGGTTTCCGGTTGTCATTCATATTAACATTGCTGTTACACGAAATGACGAACAGCATAATAGCATGAAACTAGCTTTTCTTGATCAATAAGAAATCACCTGTTCATATTATTTACCTTCGCTCCTCGATCTTGACCATCTGCACCTCCTACCCGCCAAGTGTCCATGCCCTCGAAGAGAGGACGTTAACCTTCGGCAAGATTCCATGGAATTCTTGCAAAAATAAGATGAACATTCATTACAATAATTCGATGGGCTACAAATATCATTTAAATCCCCTAAAAATGTAATTTGTTTCCGATTACGTACAATTCACATTACTCCTCTTGGATATCAAAGAGTGCACATCAATTAAAATTCAGGAATGCCATTAAGGTCGATCGCCGATACGCATAATCTCCCGTAGCGAATATCGAATATTTTTAAACTTTATGTTATCATGATTGAATTCAGCGCAAAATACGTAACGTAACGTACGACACGATTTATCAGTATGATCTCATCTGGCCACGAACGTGAAAAACATGACATAAGCAAGAATAATGCACGTAGTGAAGTTATAATAAACTACGTCCAAATATATTAAATTAAACAACGCGAGGACCAGATTGGTTATATCAACTTGCTTGGAAAAATTACTAGTTCCCACGTACAAATCTCACCCAGCCAGAACTACCCTCCATGAAGTAATGGCATCGTCTCCTTCCACAATGAAGTGGAACACAATGCATGCGTCCTTTGTTCCCTCCGCCCTTCCCTATGCTTATCCCTCCACTTCCACCCCATGTGCAATCAATCACACACGCCATGCTTTGCCTCCCCTCACACCCCGCTCGGACTAACACAAACGTTTAGGGTGACTTCTCTGGCAACAATTAAAATGAACGTTCACCAGACTGGTGTGAAAAAGAAAAAAAACTTCACAGAATTTTAATTTTGTCAAAGCACTAAGTGCAGCGATTACCTTTGTTAAACTAATAACCGTGGTTGTGATTCACCCACACTTCCTAGAAACATAATATAAGCCACAGGATCGCTGCATATGAGCGGGCGTCTAATGAAAATAACACTAAACCAATAACTTCTTTAAGGAAAACGATATCCCATGAAACCTAAACCAATGCAAGGAAAGGCACATGGAAAAGTCACACAAATGGTGAACTTTCACTTGCGGTGAGTAAAGAATAACGAGAACGGCGAGCAGGTGAGAACTCCACTATTGCGTTCGTTATTAACAGTTCCCGGGCTCTCGGCAACATTTGTTTACAGTGACGGCGGCACTGATTTGGTCCCAGAGATGCCTTGAGCTGCGGACCACGACGCCTCAGTGCAGCTGCTTCCTTTCGACCGGATGCAATGAATCGACGGACAAGAACGACCGGAACTTCGTGAAAGGCAGATAAACGCACACCTCCGGCGAAATGATCCCAAGCTATTTGCCGGCAAATTCATTCCTAGTCGTTTTATTGGCACACTACTTGTCAACTTCACTGCAAGTCTAATTTAAAAAAAAACCGACTTAAAATGAGATACTGATTTCATTGTTAACGTTCTGACAAGACTTAATTCCCATCACAGGTAGGTAAGGTCAATTTATTCAAGTAGGTGCCTTATTACCACGAAAATAATTTAAACTCAATATAGAATTGACTAAACAAGATTTCAATGCATCGGAAGCAATTCCTTGCTCCTAAATACCCACTCTACTTCACTTGATCATGAGAATTCTACGTTTATCGAAAGTACAAGTGTGAAATGATAAAATGTAATCACTCACGGATGGAAAAGGCAAAATTGACGAAAGGAAATCATGAAAAGAATTTCCAGTAAAGGTAGCGGGGGGGAGGTGGGAGGGTTGTTGGGAGAAATCCAATGAAGGTCAGAGAGGTAGATGCAGAGTAATTTGATTGGCGGGGTAATGCTGAAGACAATGATTCAGGGGAGGATTTTAGTTGCACGAGGTAGGGATGGAAAAACGATAGGCATGCTAGACGAAATGAATGCTGGCAGAAGTACTCAGAATTGTAGAAAGGTTTATGGTAGTGTGGGATGTCAGGTTACGTGTAGTTCTTCTAATGCAAGGTTAAGTAATTTTGGATTGTTTAGTCCTGCGTACATCAAAAACCTAAACTGAATGATGAGGGTAAAAAATAAACTTTGCACTTCCACTTAAGATTTCGCACATCTTTATGTGGAAGTGCGAAGTTTCTTTTTTTACCCTTATCATGAAGATATCCCACAAAGATGAAACTGTTTACCTAAACTGAATGATAATAATCACTCATTCTAATGACACACAATTGAAGGTTTTTAACGCTAAATACGTCGCCAAGTAATGTGCAAGTTTCAGCCATCTCGTAAAAAAACCACAATTCCGAAGAACACTAAAACTTAGGCCCCTGAATAAGAAGAAACAAGGGAAAAGAGGAAAAATTAAGTGCGCAATTGAGAATTACAATACACGTTGGCCTCTCACATACTCGAATAACGTACGGACGCCCGGAGAGAAAAGACAGATCTGGTATCCTCCCAGTCGACAACCAACGAAATCCCTTACTTAAAATTTTAACAAAAGAACCGGGAATTCCGCACCGGCGGGACCCCGCGCCGCAGCTGCCGCGGGGGAATAAAGAAAACGACCGAAAGAATTCGCCGGGCCTAAATTTTCGCGGCATAAAAATCACGTACTTCCTTTCTTGAGAATTCTCCTCGCAGGAACTCCTTTCAGGATGAGGTCCACCCTCCCGGCTCCTCCCCGACTTGCACAACACCCATGCGACAGGAAGAACGGCAAGGGGGGGAAGGGAGTAAGGGGAGGAATGGAAAAAAAGGCGATGGAAAGTGGAAGCGAGGATCGCTGGGGGGGGGGGGGGCAGAGTCGAAGTGGGAGGGAAATGAGCGAAATGAGAAGAAAGGGAAGATTGTTGTGGCGTGGGCTGCTGGGAGAGAAGAATCGACGGAAGGAAGGAAACCTTCTTAAAAGAACGGAAACGGGTAGCAAGGAAAGAGACTTACGGAAAGAAAGGGAGAGAAAGGGGTTTTCCGACTGTGAGCGCGCCGAAAGAAGAACGGTCGCCCATGCGATTAATATAACGCAGAAAAACCTTAGTTTCACATTACCGTGCGGAAAACGTAAGTGCGAGAGTACCATAGAGAAAACACGTGTAAAATAAGCACAAAATATCCGTAAACGCGGCAAGTAGTGGTGGCTTAATCAAGGAAAACTTAACGTTAATTGTACCAATCTAGAATTTTTTGCCACGTAATATTACCGGCCTCGTTCGGCTAACTTCTGACTCGCAAAACATCACTTCCCAACCACAGTCTTTATCAGGATTTCCCCGCGGGACATGCACGAGTACATATATTTCCTTTACCCGTCCATAATACCAACACAAGCGTGGGTGCATATGTATGTGAGACGGTAGTTTTGTGTGTTTGCATGTGAGTGGGGTGTGAGGGTTTTTGCATGAATGTAATACCATGTTTTGTTTGTGGATTGTAGAAATTTGTGGCTTTTTCATGCGGTTTCTTTTCTTTATTATGGCTGGTGCCCTAACACCCCCCGCCACAAGCCCTTACGGCGGCTTGGGGGGTATTAAGTAGATGTAGATGAAGCGTGTAGAGCGGGGTCACAATCGTCAACACTCTTTTCGAAGAGCCATACGTCAGGTATACTGATGACTCGCGCAACACACAACCTACATTCAATCAAAACTTAATTACATCTATAAATCGTTTTAAATTACACACATAAACCGTCTATTACTCCTAAAAAAGCACATTAAAGAAAGGTTCTCTTAACCATTCGCCCACGGGAAAAGGAAACGCCGTGAAAAAGGATAGTCACAAAACGAGTACGACACGGGGTTGAGGAAAACAAGTTCAAGAACACATGCAGACAATCGTAAGGACATTTATTTTCCACGGAATAAATTACGCCGAAAGGATTCGAACCGAGGATCACTAGATTTCCGGCCGAGTGCTCCACCAGCCGAGCTAAGGAGCCAACTAATAAAAAATTTCGCCCCGAGGAGGAGAACACTAACCGGCGGGAGGCAGCAGCAAACACCACAACTCAGGCAAGCGAGCGAGCGAGAGCCCTCAAGGTGAAATCCACCGTGTTCACGGATTAATGACTGCGGGCCGGAAACTTCTTCCCCCCCCCCCACTCTCCCCCACCCAAAAAGGCCGACCCGCCACGCCACGCCTCCCATACCAGCCCATTCTATCTCCCCGGGTCGGCCTCCTTTTTTTCGTATTGTTTTTGCAGGAGAGCCGCCGAGAGGGCGGGGGAAGTGCAAAATGTGGAGTGGAATTGTGGGAGGAGTCGCGACGAGGGCAGGGCGAGGGAAATGCGAGTGGGGAGGGGAAAGGAGGGAAACGGAAAGCTGGAAGGGAAGTAAGAGGAATGAAGAATGAGATGGAGATAGGACAAGAAGGACCACGGAGCATAAAAGGAAAAATCAGAGGGGGGGGGGGGGCGATTAAAAAATAAAACTATCCACAAACAGGCTCGAGTTGTCGTTCTTCAATTCAAAGAGGTGTATAACCTATGTTCCGAAGACCAAGAGTGGCCTTTTAAAGTAACTCTGAAAGCAACAAACAATGGAAAATATACGTACATAAGAACTTTGATAACCATCATTCATTACAAACATACAATGGAAATGGAAATAATAACATTCATTTAGAAACAAAATAAAACTGAATACCCAGTTGAGTCAAGGGTAAAAGGGCCCAAACACTCCAAAAAAGGCTACTAATTGTTCACAAATGCACGGATCATTCACTTAACAACAATGATCCTTGGTTAACTAAAGAATTAGTGACAATAGGTAACGGTGTCACCGAAAAATATGGGAGCTCATGTCAAAATACTATTCCTCGGCAACAGAAAGGGATGATGACCTTCACGTTTAAAAAAAAAACCAACAAGAGCTTATAAACCACGCCAATAAAGTTGAGGTTGATGAAAAATAAATGATAATCGACCGTCTTGCCAATGGCGCCCAATTAGCTTGAGTGGCACATTATTGATAAGAATTCAATGAAGTGTTATCCATATTTCGGATGCCACTCAGCTACAAATTAAACAGCCCTCGGTATGAAGATGCTCAATCGTCCTTTAAGATTACAACCAGCTCTTAATTACCAGAAACTCAACTTCCAACTGAAAAAAATTCCTGCATACCATCGTAGTCGATGTTCGCGTCCGTTAATACAATTAATGTCACGGCAAAGGATTCATTTACCTTGCACCTATGACTGACCGTGCACCGCTCTACTGTTTAACGGGAGATAACAACAGGATAACAAAGGTCATGACCAAAGAGACGAAAACTCGTCCTCCAGCAAACATTATCAAGGATCATGCACATAAAATAATGGGATTTTATGGTTATATCTTCTGTGACACGAGAATATTGAACAAAAATCAAACGTAAAGAACGAACATAATAGTTTCAGGTTTAACTTTGTGGAATTCCTTCATGGTGGGGGTGATGAAGAAACTTTGCACTTCCACAATAAAGATTAAATATTTCACGACCATGGTTTCGGTGATGCGCAAAGTTTCTTTTGTACCCCCAACTACAAAATGAACCTTTTTGGCAGGATTACTCATTTACTTCGCGAGTAAAACTGATTTCATACCCACAGGTAATGAGATACAAGATTTATTAACACACACTATGATTAATGAAACTAGTACTTTGGATTTTCCTCCCAACCATAAAAATGTCCAAAGTTTACCTTTTATTCTACAAGATTGTCATCTGGGTCATGGGCATTTAATTGGTCTTTTATTTGACACACTGTGGGGGCCCATGCGTTGTGAAATTCCTGTTTTTGCTGGGATCGATATTTGATCCCTCTTTTTGTTAAAATGCTACGCAATTACAATAATCCATGACCACAGTTACCACTGGCGGTAACACACCGCCCTCGAGCTACATGTTTTAAATCACTAAACACACGAAACGTTCTTCCTTACATTAAACGATTCTCATTTGAAGTTATGCCATTCAGAAATCATACATCAATTTTATAAACTCCGCTCGGCCAACTGTGCGAATATGTTAAACAATAAAATACGCCTACTTTCCACAGTTTGAACCATGAAAGATGCTCGAGAAAGAAAACAAAACTGTTCTTGAATACAGGAATGCACGATGAACACTCCAAACGTGTTGCTATATTATTATTAGGTAATCTACCGTTTAAGGCAGGTTTTTGGATGGACGCAACTATCAAATAAACATTTTGTGACTCCCCACCTATCAAACTAATCTATATCAGATCCCTCTTCATCTCGGTGTACTTCTTTCCTCCCTTCATCCCGTCCAACATCCCTATCCTGTTCCTGCCCTTACCTCGCTTGCCCAACATTCTCCCCTCTATTACCCTCTTCAACATTCCACTACCGCTCAATACGCCTTTCATCCATTTTTCCTGCCTCTCTTTTCTCTCAACAAACCCCTCTCCTCACCCACCATCTCTAGTACTTCCATAATTGGGCCGGGTTATTCCGAGCAAAACCGGAAACATTTACAAAAGGTAGCGCAATGATTACCGCAAAATGCAGCAACGACGAAAGGATTGAAGATGGCGAGATACAAGCTGGACAAGCAGAGAGAGGAGCGAAGGGAAAAGGAAGAGCTGGAGAGGAGTACGGTAAGAGAACTGGATGAGGGAGGACAAGAGGGTGGCGAGCGAAGGGGCGGGCAAGCCCAGGCACGGCGGCAGATGGGAGCGAACGAGCGGGGAGTGGACGGGAAAGGGGGCGGACGATTATGAGACCAGCTGAGGGTGAAGAGGGGAAAGGGAGACAGGGGGTCCGGAATGAGAGAGGGCTAGGGGGGGGGGAAGAGTCAGGCCTCAGCGCCAATGGCTCCGACTGCACGGGTGAATGGAACAAGAGTTGAAGGGAGGACAATGGGGAGGATCGCCATCAGCTGTGCCCACGCGCGTTTGTTTGGTCTAAGGGTTGGAGAGGTGTAAAATGAAGGCAAGAAAAACCAGACCGCCGACCCGTATATATGTATAATACGTGCATCATAATACACAGGAGGGAAAAACTACAGCCACCAACAGTCCTCACACCAACCGAAGCTACACTTCTCCCGTCTCCCCCCAGACGTTCTCGTCCAGTCGCCCCTGAACCTCATCCCTACGTCGGCAATAGAATTCAGCAGGAATCAAGGCTTGTACCAGGCTGGTAAACGTAAGGAACGAGATTAACGTCCTCATTGAGTCATCCGTGGAGGATGGACTCGGACGCGGAAAAGGGGGGTTGGGGCGAGGTAGGAGGACGGCAGACGAAACTTAAACCACGGTCCCTTGCCAGAATGATGACAAATAATGGTTGGAATTGATCCAATATATCAGTCACACAAGACAGAAAGCGGGGATGAGGCAGAGCGTCGGTGGAGAAAATACAGCCTGCGCTCGCTTTTACATGGACAACGTCTCTATTTACGACCGCTATCAATTACAGTCGGGAGCGTGGAATCGCTGTAAGCTGTAATTCCCCGCTCTCGACATACAAAGGAATGCCTATGGACATGGTTAATGAAATATCGATGGAAGGAGGAATTATTATAAACCGTTACTATAAGATAGGGAACTGTAATGGTCCACCTTCTTCAACCGAAGGAAGGTTAACTAATTAAGTTGGTGGGCAGGCATAAACGAAACCATCGCCTTATGGAGTATGCGCAGTCATACAAAATTAAGCTTATTTTCAACGACAACGCTTACGGACGACGCTACTCCTTGACTGACGAAGATCTCTTGACATTATGGCCAATATTTACGTAACGAATAGTTGCAAAGGTATATTTATAGACTATTAAGTACTACAAGATACATTGTAACATCTAACCTAGACAGCTAATCCTAAAATGACAACAGCATCCATGGCAAGGATGGGTATCGAACTTTTGAATCCTTGCCGGCACAGGCTTCCACTCCCAGTTGGGAAGTTCAGAACACAAAGGGGTTCTCAGAATGTCGTTAATATAATAATGGAAAAAAATCTTGAATAGAAACAATACTGGAAAACATTAGCACGATGAACTCGGAAAGCTGCCGCCGCGTGTTCCCTAAGACGGCTATGTGGATTAAATGCGACGTGCAACAGTTGGTAGAGTTTTGGAGCGAGGAGTTTCTCATGCCCAGTAATTAAAAGTAAGCAAATGTAAGAGTGAACTCGTTAACTCCTGGTAGAATAGAACATGGAACAAATAACTTCGTTAAAATTAGTGTTCCAATATCACCGTTACCGCATTCGGTCGTAAGGCCAGCATTACCTATATGTCACTATTTTTCCGATGTACCCCGACAACATAACGGCTAAAGCTCGATAGCCACGATTCGGTAGAGAAAACAACCCAAAATGACAAAACGACAAGTAGAGAAATAAATGGAACAGATCTCGAAGCTAGCAGTGACGATGAATTCCAACTTTTCGACATGTGACGGAAAACTGTGAGGAAACCTTTTACATTCGTTAGAGCCACATGGCGTGCACAAAACATTTTTCTATGGTATTTTTTCGCGCCCATCCTACACGTAATCACAAGACAATAAGGTATGGCTAGACGGGCAAGGTCGACGGAGCAACTGATATTAGGATGAGGTAGCGTACACCTCTGGGAGAAACATTAACTGCCCACAAAATCGGTTGGGGAGAGGACTAAAAACGTTGCATCGAGATGTCATTGTGACAAATGGTTGTATCCGAGGCCACATATGAGGCATTACTATTTTCTTGGTATTTTAAAATAGAGTTTTCGGATCCTGCAAGCCATCGCTAAGGAGTGTGGTGGGGGGTGAATACACACCATTAAATGAATAGAGGATAGTAAAAAAAGGTCTTACTTTGCCAGTTTAAATAGAAATTGGAATCGAGAATTCAGATTTCATACACGCTCTTATTATAGTGGGGGTTTAACATTTGAATAACAAAGAATTAATGTAACAGAAACTGATGTCATGAGCTTAATCATGTAGCAGTTACAACACTCGTAGCATGAACATAACGGCACCTACCGCCTTTTTTCAATAATATTAATGAATTTGTGGGAAAAACAGCGGAAATCGCATGGTTTCGAACACTGGCGCTTCAAACCTAGTCCAAATTCAACTGTAGATGACGTTTTTAACAATGAATAAGAAACTCGTACATTGAGCATTTTAACTGTGTGTCAGCTTTATATATCTCACAAAATATGTAGGCATAGGTTTTACATAAATTCCATCATTCGTTATTTATAGGTAAACCAAGGTGACGCACTGACCCATGCAGTCATGCTGGAACCTCTTTAATGAACTCCATTTATTCCAGTATTATGAAACTGAATCATTAAGCAAAATACATGCATAATATGCATCAATATCGACACGAATAAAAATGCGAAGTACAAAAAAATTAATATATAAAGCTGTATAATTTCATATTTCTGACTCCTTTGCTGAAAAATTGACGGATGGCATAGTTTAACAGTTTCTCCAGCAAAATACACGAATATATTTTAAGCGGTCGGGAGAATGCACACAAAATATGAGATATACGAGACAATACACACTGTGACCTTGGAACGAGTCAATAGCATAACTTACTGCGTGTACCTCACAGATAGTTGATATTCATAGGGTCAAAAATCTATTCTCGATGAACAGCAGTGGCCCACTTCACGATAACGGCGAACGTAATTCGATTCAACGGGCTGAACGAAAGGCCACTTGCATTCCAATGCTTTACGGTTTCCCAACCCACCTCAAAACAATGCACGGCTGAGCCCTTAAATGAACATTTGATCCTCGAGTACTTTCACTATAGTCCGCCACGAGATCATAGGCCGACGGCTGCCTATACCGAGTTACCCACAATGAGCTCAATTCCTATCTTTCAACTCATTTTTTATTCCTTCCAAAGCCTTACAATGGGACCAAAAAAGCTCACAAAAATTTGTGTCCAGCGCGTGCCCTCTTCTCTAGACTATATCTCCCTCTCTCATTTCCTGCCCTGCTTTTCGTTTTTACTAATAAAAACAACAACGGTTTGACAAAACTCTCTCTCTCTCATAGACGAACCCTTGGGAAAAAATAACAAGATGTAATTATCCGAAAATACATTCATAAATTTTCACATCCTCCCTTAATAGGAGATTAACACGATTGCATCCTAAGTGAGAAAAAAGAAAATCGTCATGCGATTACTTCTGCGGACATAAAGGCAGAGTGCTAATGGTTTCGTCAGACAGGAGGCGTGACGGAAAAAATTGGAAGAGCTATTGTACAGGCAGGGGGGAGTAAATACGACTTTAAGGTGTTGTTAAGGGGAAGAAATGAATTGGCTGGGGTAGCTAGGTTTATGTCGCGAGAAACCGAACTTCTCGTCATCCAGAGGCGTGGCCGTGATTACAGGTAGAGGGAGATGGCGAGCGACGTAACAGTGAGGTGTTCACGGAAACGGGAGACGTGGCAACGTCGCGGATGTGCGTCAGACCGACCTCGCGGTCGCTGGATCGTGCCCAGGTGCTCCGTGACAGCAAGAGAAGCCACCACACGAAACCCTCGGCTCAAACCAGGGCAAGAAGGAGCGCGGTTGGTACAGACAAAAATGTATGTGATACCGTCGATGGAATGACAACGATCTCCACGTTTAAATGGACCTGTGGCGTGGCTAAAGGAAGATACCAGCATCCAAGCGGATGGGTCGCAGAGCAAATGGAATGATAATTGGTTCATCTAAATCTAGTTGTGATCTACATCTGGTGTGATTAGCACACAAACTGTGCTATCATCAGTTTCTGCATGTACATTTGTCTACAGCCTCACTGTCATCCAAGTTTACGTCGAAGGAATTGCGAGAGAAGAATATTGTTTTAAATTTTAAGGCAAATAGAGTGGCATGTCTGATATCTACAGCGATGCTACACAAAATACTAGAATATTTGCGATTCCATTTGTTCATTTGTCACAAAAAAAGTTTTCCAGTAGCATGCAAATTTTCAATAAAATCTGTTCTAACATAAGGCACTGTTCAAAAAAACAGAATACGCACTCGGGCAGAAATAATTTATTTATATTTGAAAAATAATTGTGTAAGGTAGGTCTTGGATGGGGACATACTGAACACCCACACTGCAATTTACTTCATCTCCGCACTCATTCTATCTCCTTCCAGTCAACAGAAATATATAATTTGAGCGGATTTCGGTGCGAAAACAGTTCCAAGAGTTTTGTTCTGGATTCGGGGTAAAAATACCGACTACAATTTTAATAAAACAAAACCAAAACATGACACATTAAATTATCTATTCGAAATGGGATTTATCAATCTCAATGTTTATTACTTAGAAGACGGTAAGAACCACTCCACGTGTTGCGTAGAGCGGTCATAGAAATCTCCAGGGTAACAGCTTCACTCGGAATTTCCGAAACACCAGAAATTGAAAAGTTTTAAAGAACGCATAAGCAATAAAAGCTATACGTAGAAGAACATTAGTATTAACGACAATTGTGACGGAAATAAACCGATGAAGTGCATAATTTGTAAATGTAAATCTTTCAATTCAACTTGAATGGAAACGGCATCATTAGTTACGAACATGATTTGAAATCTTTAACATGGGCCAAGATTGATACAATGATTTCCGTAAAACAAAGATTAATAAGATCTAAGGACGCACGTTTCACAACCTGCACGTCACGACACGCGAAAGAATCAAGCACGATGACGCTTTTGTTGAGGAATGTGAGAACGTGGCTTTGAATTTAAAATGTTATGAATAAACGCTCCGCCTTTTCTGGTAGAGCTGAAATGACGATATCCCGGAACACGGGAAAGTTACGTGACCGATACAAAACCAAAAACTGTTATTCAACTCCAAGAAACTGTGTGCACATTAGACTGACCAAATAAAAAAAATATCTTATATTTCATAAATCAATTGATATTCTTTAATGGGAAATGTACCATACACTTATCCGAATGTATGCATCTTATTCAACATCCTACCAAGACGACATAAAAAGCGACCGCGACCTTTCAAGTAACGGTTTTTATCCAAACACCTATGCTTCCACGTTCTCTTACTAAACTGGAAGATGGATCATACTTAACTCACAGACAGAACAAACTAGGTAAATGGTAATTATTGCATGAAGATAGATTCACAGGAATGAAATGGCCTTCTACCAGGAGACCGTTACTTAAAATGATCGACTCGGGTCATAGGAGTTCAGCGAGAGGTTATCAGGATAAGCAGCGACACAAAAATGTAACGGAAATTCCATTCAATAGTTTTGGAATGATTAATAAAAAAATGAGCATTTCGAAGTATTTCAGATAACATAGAACGTTTTCCGATACTTATGATTAATGATATTAATGCAATAATTTTGTAGAAAGTAAGTACAACATTACTACACGAGCACTTGAAAAGAGGGTCAACATACATTATCACTGTTACCGTTTCATGCGTATAACATTAATGAATATAGAAAACTATGACAATTAAATTTGACTTAAATGCAAAACATTTCATAAACATATCTTCGACAGTAAAACGGAGGGACCCCTTTACGAACCTAGATTTAAAAGTGTTACAGTCACAAACTTAAACTCACCAAACTCCAGACAATGTGGCTCGTTATCAAACCTTGGAGAATACTGCATAAATCGATTCTTCTTAAGTGTAAAAATTCCACAAGTGATGTCCCAAACTCGGATCGTAGGCACTCGCCAGCACAAAAACCGTAAACAACAGGCAACACGAGGTTTAAGTTTGTATAGGAGCACCGAAATATCCACGCCACATCATTCAACTCTTCAAACAGTAAACCTATTACAAACGATCAAGTCCACCTCTAACAAAAGAGGAGTTCCGGCATAAAAACGCTGATGACCAAACAAGACGTGGCTTCACACTCTCACAATCACCTGAAACACACGACTGTTCTCCTTCCAGGACCAACTCCAACTAACATTCGTTTCCGTTGCCGCCACTACCGCCGCCGCAACTCGGTCACGTGACGATGCGCGAAGAGAAGGCGCTCTGCAGAACTGCGCAACCGTAATCTCCTCCGAACTAGTGGAGGTTCCTTCCCTGTGCCCTGCAGCCCTCACGACATTGGAATAGGTTTGTACGACTAAGTATTACTACACTGCTGAATGTTTCATATATGTATAGAGATATCAGCGCAAAGATTTTTATTTTCAGATGCGAGAAGAAAATACAATAAAATAAATAGGTCCAAAATGTGGATCAAGCAAAGATATAAATGCCATGCCAGCAAATATATCCCAAATAAACATTCAGATACTGACAGTGCGAGTTACCAGATAATAATGGAAGGAAAGAGCTGAGTAGTGAACACTACATTCTGTGGCAAGCTTCAATTTGTCGGAATCGATATCAAGTAACAATAGCCACTGTATTTTGCCAATATTTTCTTTTTCTGACATACAACTCGTTGTAAGTTGGCTACAAAAAGAATAACAGGAAAATAATGTGACAATTTTAATTTTTTTTTCTGAATAGTGACTTGATTACGCGACATTTACCCGCGTCATACCATGCGAGCCGCCGCGGGGCCGCAAGGAGGTGGTTGTTAGGACACCAACACTTGCTATTTGAATACGGGCTAAGGTGGTGTGCTCGCAAAATTAGAATAGGTTTCTCAAACGCGGTACCTGGGACACTTCATTGTTTTTTTGCAATCCCGTGTTGTGGGAAGGAAACTATATATTCAAATCTTTCTGCGCCGATGTCCATATCTCTATTATCATTCGGCCGGTCTGATCAGACGATATTGGACGGAATCTAATAATTACATCGATGTCATAATAATACACCGCCAACTACCCTCTTGGTAACCATCATTCGGAAATCTGTCGGATCTCTGTCGACCTTGATCTAATTCCTTAATTATCACTTTCTATGATGATTATCAGATACCTACTCCATATTCAAAACACGTTCTCAGCGATGCGAAATAGCACTTAAATTTTAAATTCTTATTATGTTTTCCAACAACCTTTCTGGTGAAAGCAAGTTTCTTCCAGTTCTAATGAGCGCCGTGTAATACGAGGTAGGTAGGAGGCCAAAGTCGCACCCTCGTACTTCACCAGTTCCATGCTACTCAATTCGATCCCATTAATCTGGTACGCACTACGGTTTTTTCCGATTCATTTCTCAAAACAAATACATTGTGGTACATTTCCTTTTGTTCAATTCTAAGACACACACTAATATAAATGCTTGATTTAAGGTATACTATATTTCAGCGATATGAGAGGAATAGAAAGTGGCGGGAGCGCACACAGCAAGTTCTTGATGTGTAACAATTTGGCAATTGATCATTATGATTCCTTTCTAATTAGATAATTTATAAACCAATCCACGGTTAATAAATGCATTCGCTAGAACAGAGAGATCGATAATATCAATTCTCGATGGGTTGAAATAAATTGTCATGAAACCCAAGAAAAATGTCAATTCTATTACATTCAGTATGTTCCACCTATGCATTGTTTATTACTTTTTACTGTGGCCCTTGGATGGCTCCACATACTCCCAATATTTTAAGGAAGGAACCATAATTTAGGATAATTAGTTAACTATAGTAATAAATAATAAAAACTAATAGAAGTAATTCAGTGAACCTGTCATTTTTTATACTAGATCTATGGTTTTAAACAGCTCAATTTTATCAATATATATATAATTCATTATAATAAACGTTAAATAGTGTTAAATATGTGTTAAATTTTTGCTAAATTAATATTAAATAATGGGATGATATTGATGTTAGTAAATGTAAATTATAATATATAATAAATTATAAAATATAATAAATCTCTATTCAAGTGAAATTTGCATAGTTTGTCTCCTTTCCATAAATGTAAATTCATCACTTTTAGCATCAATCTAAATTTAATCAATAGGGATTACATATTCTCTGAAAAGGTAATCCTAAAATGAGACAGCTGCAAATTCTTGATTATTTATTTAACCAATGATTTAGGGTTGAGTTCTAACGTGGAATTTATCGCAAGGACAACTTTCAAAATGCTGCATTGGGTTGAGATGGGTGATAAGAAGCCTCAAAGGAAGCAGTAGAGCAACTAAGACTCTGAATGACTCTGGTAAGACCTCTTACACTCTTAGAGTACTCGTCACTGGCATGGGACCCACATAAGGAAGAATTTGAATTGTAAAACTGGATAAGGTACACAGAAAGGCAGCCAGATATGTATTCGGAAGAACAGGAGGATGGCGAGTGTGTCAGAAATTTTTAAGATGCTGGACTTGGAATATTTACAGATTAAAAGAAAAAATAGACTGCGGAATGCATCACATTCAGGGATATGACAAAGCTTGGAGAGAAAACAATTATTGACTGGAACAGTCCTACCTGCAGAACCATTCCAAAACAATGTAAACATATTTAAGAAAATACGCAAAACATTTATATGAAAATTGCATATGTGCAAAATTTGATGCATGCATGTACAATGAATGTATTTTCCCACCTGGCGAAATGTCAATTTGTAACTATTTCCCTTAGCAGTAA
>CM073773.1:37295900-37437926 GCA_037158775.1 Hetaerina titia | reverse complement strand
TATTCCTTGCAAAACGAAACATGAAAGAAAATAAACACGGTGGTACAACGGGTAATTTAGAAGAGTTTTAAGGTAACAAAGGACATTTCATTCAAAATAGAAAAATAAATTAGAACCGGCGTAAGAATGTCATTTGAAAAGAAAAAAATTGAAGATTTGAGTATTTGAAAAATATTCAATACAATACAGTAAGGAAACAAAAATGATAGTAAAAAGCGCCCTGGAAAAACTTAAAAGAAAAATTCTGCGCGATTACTTGGCGGATGACCCAAAGGCTTTCTCGTAATAAGTGAGAGAATTCCATGGCAAAAGCCCAGGAGTGGTCTCTTAAAAACCACAAAGGCAATATATTTACAGACAGCAACCAAGAAGTGATAGTTACAAATAATTTCTATCAAGACGCCCGGACATTTTTCTTTCAAGACGTCAGGGCTAGGGGATATTCCCCCAAGAGTACTGTAAGAGCTCGGGCCCAAAATGGCGCTCATCTTAGAATGCGTATTTAATAATTCAATTTTTAAAGATAAAGTTCCTCTTGTCTGGAAAACAGCTATCGTCACACCTATCATTAAAGATAACCCCAGTAATTAGCAACCAATTTATTTAACCTCCCTCGGCTGTAAAATACCAGAACATATCATTGTTAGCAAGTCTCCGGCATTCCTCGAAACTCACAACCTTATACCCATTCAACAACACGGATTCAGAAATGGGAGGTTATTATTATTATTAGGTAATCTACCGGTAAAGGTAGGTTTTTGGATGGACACTACCATCAAATAAACATTTTGTAACTCCAAACAAAACCCAATCCAGCAACCTAATCTACATCAGGTCCCTCTTCATCTCCGTGTACTTCTTTCCTCCCTTCATCCCGTCCAACATCCCTATCCTATTCCTGCACTTTCCTCGCTTGCCCAACATCCTCCCTTCTATTACCTTCTTTTGAACACCTTTTCCCTTTAGCGCGGTCGGACAACGTTATTGAACGGTACCGGGAAACACCTTATCGGCCGTGGGAAAAATTACATCTCAAAATCAGTCGACTCTACACTTAATCTCCCTAATTTTATTGACATGATCTCGCCTACCGTAGTTCTATAGGGCTAATTTAATAATGTGAAACTCTAATGGGGCTAATCGAATAATGTGAAACGGAGTTGATGAAGTTTTTATACACGATATCCTGCATTTGGGGGAAAGGGAAAAAACAAGCAGATGTCATTTCCTTGGATTTTGAAAAGGTTTTTGGGGTCGTGTAAATGAATTTGTAGATCTGATTCATTCATGAATGGTCAATACTGCATGCACTAATGCTACCTGATATTTGGTGACTGCATTTCATGTCAATCCTTCCTTATTTACTCATTTGTGTACAAAGAGTGGCTACAAACAGTATTACATTCGTAATATGTGTAATGAGTGTTACGTGAATGGTGCCCGATTGCTCCTCTTCCACGTACACTTTACGGATCACAGGATTCCATGTGTCCGTAGGTGAATTGGAGTAGATGTAGGATGGCTGGTGACCTAACACTCCTGCCACACGTCCTTGCGACAGCTTTTGATGTAGATGTTGACTTGTAGCGGATATAGAAAACCTCTTCGGATGGTCCATTTTCATATACGAACAAAAATAATTTTATATCCTTTCTTCCTATAAAGGACGTTGAGAATTAAGTTTGAAACTAATCCCATTAATTTAGAGATGGCAACGCATCTTGCAGTAGAGAATGTATGCTATGGGTACATCGGTTCTCAAAAGTGGAGACGGACGAAGTAATAATAATTTTGAATTTTATTAAAACCATAAATATTCGCAAAAGAAAGGCCATGATTCCCTAAAATCCTCCCCTGTTACTTACGCACAATAGCAAAATCTGTTCGGTGTTCGTTTCATTTAGCGTTCACGTCCGTATTTATTATGAAACATTCGAAAGATGGAGACACTAACAAGAAATTTTCACCGGCAAAAGACAACGCGATATTAGTGTTAAGCCCTTTGGAGCTTCTTTAAATACTATGTGCTCTTGATAGGCGTTATTTCTGTTTTCAAATCGACGTGTCACTCCTATCTTTGGAGAGTTTCTTACTTGCCAGATTCATTGTCAGTTTTCGTGTACTGCGGAATATTCTCATGAGCATAAAAATTACGTTGTGTATAAAATGATAAAGAAAAAATGCATACCTAATTTCGTAATATTTTTCTAAACCTTGTTTTTATCCGTCCCCAAAGGAAGCACCTCTGTGAAATCCAAACCAATCTACATATTAATAACAGTTGAAATGATATGTACTCGTATGCACGCAAATGTTTGAGGCGCCACTGTTCTGGTCTCTCGGCTCCACTTCCGGTCGTAAAAGTGTATATTCCCGGGATTATTTCTAAGCACCTGGCACAAATGCTTGGTGAAGGATACATCAAGGTCAGGTACTACTCGTACAATTGTAAGCAATTAAGGGCTGCGCTTTTATGCTTATCTCCTTTTATAATGTTTAAAAACTTCAATTTTCTACCGCTGTGAATATCTCCCGACATATTATATAGCGGTGCTGCAAGATGGTACGCATAGAACTGAAATTTAATTAAAATAAAATATAATATAATGTATGATGCGCCTGTCACATTTATTGAGAATAAGTTCTTCAAAACTAAATTAAAAATGCATGAATTACAAAGGTAAATAATCACGTGTTTCGTACCAATAAACGCAACGTTCACCGCGTCCCCAAAAATATTCTACGTCAATAACAGTTAAAGTGCCAAAAGAAAATTCAATGCATGCCAATTATATCAGTAAAGTTGCGCCTATTCGTGTAGTTATCTTTTCGGCGCCTGTATTTCATCTGTGTGGTTTGCAAAGGTTAAAAGAAATGGTAATACACCAATGCCATACCATTTCTTTTTTCTTTTCGGACCTAGGTTTTCTCACAGTAAGTTTAATAGGATAATATGGAGTGGAGTGGGCGTTTAGGTACGTGGAAGGAAAAATCCTCAAAAGAATCTGAGCGTTATGAAATCGATTAAAAGCTTCCAAAATATGAACGTTAATAATAATTAGTTAATGACAACTGAAATTAGCTCGGTAGAGGAGAGTGTTGCGGTAAGGAGTGCAATATAAAATGGCAGCCTTTCAATTAAAGTAGAATCTGACGAAAGGTGGATACCGAAAAAGTCATGGGAAAGAAAAAAAACTTTTAACTCCGCTCTCACAGTGTACGTATGTCCTCATTCCTGGAGGTTGGTTCATGGCTCGTTCCGACAATTGAGGATTTAAAGCGGCCTTGATGAATTGAAACCTTATCCCTGCGTAGGGATGAAGGCGGGATAACTTCCGCTCCTGCAGAAAGATTTGTCACAGGTGACCTCCTCGATGAATGGACGAAATATGACCTGAGGGCTTTAGCGCCCTCTGTCTCCCTGTCAAACAATCGCAAGGTTAAACCCATGGAAGGAGTCAAGAGGAAGGGGACCCCCCTCCCCTTTTCCTCCAGGGTTATACCCAACCGAAGAGAACAAAATCTTTCGTCCCCACCCCAACACAGAAGATGGAGAAAACAGTCGGTCACCGCGGCGGCGCAAACTCCACGACCGCTCCGGCAAACAAAAGGAAACCGGCCTCCAAGGCGAAACAAGGAGCACAAGCTGGGGAGGAGGTAAGAGGAGACGAGAAGGGGATCCCTCTCTCTCTCTTTATGGCCTCCGCCGGTAGAAATTGGGCAGGCATCTGGTTCGAATTACACGGGAATGCTTTCCGTTTGCGGCAAGACCTGTTCCGGAAAGACCCGAGAGAGCCTGAGTACATACGTACATGCGTGTGGAGGGAAATGCCCTGTTCTTCGGGTGGGTGCGGGGAGGTAAAATGGGCACTTAAATGCGTGAGTTTGTCCCTCTTGTCAAAACGCGTGAGCCGTCCGTCCCTGTAGCGGAGCAATTGTCGCCGTCACGTTCCTCTCATCTCTCGTCGGACAAAAGGGGAGCGAGGGGTAAAGTGGAAGGGATTTTTCTCGGGAGGAAGGGGTCGGAGTATTCTTCCTGTCCCGGAGTGCGGAGTAAGTGGGGTCAAACCCTTTTGTGGACCCCTCAAGACACTTCTCCTTCTCCCTCACCCCTCCCAGTCTCCCTTCCTTACTTCTCGCCCCTCGTCCAGCAACCACCCACGCGGCAGCGTCTTCAAATCAGCATTCCTTCGTGGCCCGGGGTGCGTCAGTTTTTCCCAATGAATCGACGCCGCTAGCACGGCTAACTTATCTTGACCTTCGTGAGGAGCTTATAATGAAGGACGTTCGTCTCGTATGCCAAATCTCGTCCTTAAATGAACGACGACGACTGAGACAATAAATAATTATGAAGGATGTGGATACGTGGACATCTTCCTCCTCAAAGAAAATACGTTCGTTAGGTTACAATATTGCTCTTTACGAAGTGATAAACTTCCCGGACGTAAATCTGTCTTTCATTATCTTGCAAGATCCTAGAACTAAATTCTTTCTTTAATACAAAAGGTGGAATGATCTCTCGATTCATCAACGGAATTTCAATACTTATCCCAAATATAAACTCAAATTCACGATTTAATATTTAATAATCCGAGAATTAAGTAAGGATTGAAGATTATTTTGATGCAGGTAGAAAGTTAAACATTTAAAAAAAGTTAAGGCATGGGGTTTTAAACAGGCGGGAGTCGGAATTGTCGAGCCTCGACGATGACGAAGACTTAACGCCCCTACACATTTCAATTTTTGCAGAAAAAAAATTGGGATTTTTCTATAATATACGGTCGCATTCTGATTATTTACGAAGCTCGGCATTTTCGAGTTCTTCTAGCAAATGACCCTGATCATATTCAGGCTATATCATTCTCATAGTCTTCAGTTTCTGATGCAAATATCCCCTTCCCTGATAGCACAGGTGGTTTTTCTTCAATAAATCTTCAGGTCATATTGAGGGCTTCTGGTGATCTTTGGGTTCCGAAGCAATTCTCGTCAATTCCTCTTCCACGGCTGCTCGAATGCTTCCGATCGAGGGACCGGAGAAATTACAGACGCCGGAAGCGATGGAATGAGTGGGCCGTTGTCCAGCAAGAGTTTTAGGAGGGGGTAGCAAAAATGTTTGAATAGCCTTGACCATGCAGACATACTTAACCATAATTTAAATAAGGAATTTACGAAATTTTTTTGTCGCTTGATGATGATACTACCACCGTAAGGTTTAAATTCAATAAATATTATCCTAGAACTTCCGTGTTTCTTTGCCCTCATAAAATATTTTCCCCAGATTTGCACGTTCAAAATGAACCCATTAAGATGTTCTTCGCTCAAAGAACAAAGGAATGCAACGGAAGCTGGTAAAATTAAAACGTCTCTTTCTAAACGTGATAAGATCACCCACCAAATAACTTAGAAATTAAGCTTTTGTGTACATATGCTCAATTTTGGAAATATTATGCACTAATTTACATTCGAAGGGCTCAAATATTTTCCCGCAGAAATATCTCGAAAGACTACAAAAAAAAACGATAACATTCAAGCTAAAAATATTGTCAGGCCCTAAACCATCATTTTAGGCATGCTAAAAATTACCTCTACACTACAGAAACACTTAATTCAAAAGATAAATTCACCTGAGAGGTAGATGATAGGGTACTCGTGCACAGTAGAGTGCGTAGGATTTTGTGGCTGCAGCCCAAGGACACATATTCGACCTAGAATGTCAGAAAATTGAAACCTAAAAGAAAATCTGGACTGAAAGTAACGTCAAGAAGAATGAAAATTAAGAATAATCAGTTGATAAAGACATAAAATAAAGATGTATCCCCGACTCTCTGGGAAACAACTGAAAAGCGGAGGAAATAGAATCACGAAAACGAGTTTCGAACGAGCACTTCTCCGTAGCCAGGAATATTTCAACAGATGGAGCCATCATGGCTTGAACGACAAGATGACTCGGTTTTAAATGTTAAATATATCAGAGGGCAATGCATAAAAAAAGGTGCATTTGTGCGTGTTGCGGTGACCAGATTCCGCGTTCGACCGCTTCCTGCCTCGAGACCTCTTTGAGTCTCCCATTACATTTGAATCCTCTCGCCTCACTCGCTCGTCCTCCTGTGAGGAATGGCATTCCCCGTTGCAATGGATGTCCCGCCGCGTCACGGAAAACGGACTCTTGTTTCCGTTCCAGGCGCCGCCGCCGCTTGGATTCCACGATCACTAAATTATTACCCCCCTTTGCTTTTTCAGTCGCTCGCATTTTTCCAAGCGCTGCAGCCATTTGTAGGCCTAGGGGACGGGGAGAATACGAGCGAACGTCGAACATCTCCGTATAAAAATGGACGCCAAACATAAAGAGAGGATAAGTCACCAAGAAATGCGATACAGCTTGACAAGGCACAGTAAGTTGGTAGTGGTTCATGAGGTGCATTAGTTTAGGTTTAAGTGGTGACGGTTTCAATTTTATGAGTCACGGATTTTTCGGGTGCAACTCAAGCAAATAAACACATAGATATACACTAGCATACACAAGCGGATAGGAATTATTTGAAAAATGGTCAAAACGCTTCGGAAACCTCAACAAGTGTTCCGTTGGATGTCCCCACGTCAAATTTTTAAATGAACTTGCCCTGTAGTTATGCCTGTACTGCACGTTAACCAAACGCCAAGATATGTCAATAAACTACATTATCAGGTTTCCCAGAAAAAAATTCTTTTGTTTGTTTTCCCACAATAAATAACATTGATAATTTCATGAAACCACAACCTCTATCAAATGTAAAATGTAGTCTAAATATTACTAGCAATTCATTTTCTCATAAAAAAAGCGTAAGACTCGATTTAAGTTCGGAAACATTTATTTATTTTATGCAGATTATAATCTGCATAAAATAAATAAATTTTTATATATATAATAATAATTACACAGGCCTACAAAAAAATTTTTTTTGTGCCGTGAATCTTTGTGTTGATTTTAACTATATTTGTAGAGCTGAATCCAAATATGAAATCCGTTTTTATTTAACAGCTCTACTTTTTTAGATCTTACGATTAGTTGTTTTAATATTTGATATATTCCGGAAAATAATTTTCAAAGTGAAATAAATCTATAAGTATACATGGGAATATATGGTAAAAGAAAATAGGAAAAATATTACAGACTTTGTGAAACGTGCATACTTGGGATATTTTGGTGTAGAGCTTGGTGACCAAGATAAAACATGGGCACCGCATTTTGTGTGTAAAACATGTACTGAACATCTGCGGTAATGGACAACAGGACAAAGGAAAAGTCTAAAATTTGGTGTGCCAATGGTGTGGAGAGAACCTGTGAACCATATTGACGACTGTTATTTTTGCATAGTAAATGTTTCGGGAATTAATCGAAAAAATCGCCACAAGTGGACATATCTAGATTTGCCTTCAGCTAGACGCCCGGTACCCCATTCAGAAGAAATACCGATCCCAATATTTCAGACGTTACCAGATATATCTAAGGAAGAATTTGAGTTATTTGAAAACATTTCTCATTCTATTGACGATAGTGGCAGTGACTATGAGGGGGTATCAACAATTCCTCCACTATTTAATCAAGATGAACTAAGCGATCTTCCTAGAGAACTGAACTTATCGAAGGAAGCATCCGAACTACTAGCATCAGGACTGCATGAAAAGAATTTACTGCAACCCGGTACAAAAATAAGTTTTTATCGCACAAGGGAAAAGGATATGCTACCCTTCTTTACTCAAGAAGACAATCTTACATTTTGTTTAGACGTTAAGGGTCTATTGGAAAAAATGGGACTACTATCACAATATGATGCTAGTGATTGGCGTTTATTTATTGATAGTTCCAAGCGTAGTTTAAAATGTGTACTTCTTCACAATGGTAACAGGTTTGGCGCAATACCAATCGCTCATTCAACTAAAATGAAAGAAGAATACGATACAATAGCATTGGTCTTACAGAAGATAAAATACCAGGAACATCGCTGGGTGATTTGTGTAGATTTAAAAATGGTGAACTTTCTTCTTGGGCAGCAAAGTGGCTACACAAAATATCCTTGTTTCTTGCGCCTCTGGGATAGCAGGGACAGACAAAACCAGTGGATTAAGAAGGAGTGGCCTAAGAGAGAAAACTTGGTTGTTGGGAAAGAAAACATCATTGCTGAATCTTTAGTTGAAAGAGAGAAAATCATCTTATCGCCTCTACATATTAAACTAGGCCTAATGAAGCAATTTGTAAAGGCTCTTGACAAGGATGGACCATGCTTCGGCTACTTAAGACTAAAGATGCCCCATATAAGTAATGAAAAACTTAAAGCTGGTATTTTTGAGGGGCCACAAATCAGACAACTTACAAAGGATCCTGCTTTTGTCGAGTCAATGAATGAGATTGAAAAAATTAGTTGGATGTCATTTGTTGAGGTCATAAAAAATTTTCTGGGAAATCACAAAAGTGAAAATTATATTGAGCTGGTAAACATTATGCTCAGTAACTTCAAATCACTTGGATGTAATATGAGCACAAAAGTTCACTACCTACACAGCCACTTAGACAATTTTCTTGGAAATTTAGGAGACACAAGTGAAGAACAAGGTGAAAGATTTCACCAGGATATAAAAATAATGGAAGCTCGCTACCAAGGGAGATGGGATAACCATATGATGGCAGATTACTGCTGGTGCTTAAAACGAGACTGTTTGAACAAAGTGCACTCAAGAAAATCGCGCAAAAAATAAGCTTCCGATGTGTTGAGTGATGTTTTTATGTATTTTTTTCTTTTCAATTTGTTTTATTACAGTAAAAAATTTTAGTATTTGTGTTCAATTGTATTGTAAAATTCTGTTGTGTTTGTGGGTGATTTAACAGCCCTAGAAATAAATCAAGTCTTTATATTTAGTGGGTTTTATTATTAATATAATATTCCCATATCATCATGTAGAAGATTTTTTTACGTAAGTAACAACATATCTATATCTTGAAAACTATGGCTGATAGGAAAAAACTAGTGTCATAATTGGATTCAGCACCCCAATTGTTCTTTAAATCAGCATTAAAAGCTCCGGCACCAAAACCACTGTTGGCCTGTGTTATTATAGCATATAGGGTGGGACCTAAAGGGAGGGTTACGCGTCCTAAGATAACTCTGCAATCGTAGCTAAATTCGAGGAAATAAACAAATAACACGTTATTGCCGAAAACGTAAAAAAATTCTGAGTATTCCCCCTAGGCAAGGAAGACAATAACAATCTACCCGATTCAAACTTTTAAGCCAGTTTTTTTACATTTCATGACACATACATTTCTTTTTTGCATAACAATGTAATACTGATACAAATCAATTAAGTCGCTGAGTCGTAAGGGTGGGGACGTCAAGTACTTTTATGGATGCAAAAATGGTTTCTTCCGATGAAAGAAAGACAACTCGAAGGGAGCCTCGACGACAAACTCTCCTTTCCATACCTACGATTCAATTTTCACTGTCATTGTGCATTAGAAAGAGCGAGAGATGAAACAAATGAAACTAAATTTTTTATTGCACATTTCGTTAGTTGCATGACCAATACGCGACAGCATGATGGACAAATTTTTGCCAATTCATATTTCGACAGTTTTCAGTCACGTCATTGTAACTGTCCAAACTAAAGTTACACAGCAGAAAATGCAATACGCAGATAATATAACGCTCTTTGGAGTTTTAGGAAAAGCTAAAACAAATGACCTCCGAATTAGTAGCGGATAAACTACCCACTACTAGGATTCACTTGGTGTTCATTTTTATAGGATTTATACATAACTCTACTTGCTTTAGAGGTCAAGACGTGATCACGTATTCTACTGGTCATGCAATTGATAAATTCAGTCACAAAAGTTAAGTTATTTGTTTTTTTTTTCACCGCTGCATTATTTGATTACACCGTTTATAGTTTTCAATTTTTTTCTGAAATGTACACCAGAGGCGCGGAATGCGCCAAAATATGTTTTCTTAAGCGCAGTGTACTCTTTTACTTGATTTTCAAGGAAATTACCTACATCATACGTTTAAGGCCCAAGGGAAAGGCGAATGCAGAGAGGTACAGTCCCTTGTCTTACTTGATGAGAATGCTTCAGACTCTGGGAGTTGCACACCGGTTTTTTTTCGTGGGGATGACGTGCGTTCGACGAAGTTACTCTGCCCCAGCATGACCAGAAGGGTAGCTGAAGAGCGAATGTAAAGTAAAGGTTGAGGGCAGCGTTCGTAACGGTACTCCTGCGTAGTAAATCCAAAATATCAACTCTTCAATCCTTCTAAAATCCTCCAGTACTATTAGATTAATCTGGAAGGCACGGGATAGAATCAGTTTTACTCAGCCTATTTATTGGAAAAATCTTCAACCTTCTATTGGGTCAGATATTTCATATTTTCTGTGCGTATTCGTGCTAATATCTCCGCCTCTTATTCCCTCGGTTTAATCGGATTGGTGTGACTTCAAAACTCCAGGGCAAGGTACCTACTTCAGATAAATTAAACATTGGTTTCCTGCGATGCCCAACGCCAAGACAACGTTATAGCTTCATCCTTCACGCTTTCTCCACTCCGGAATACCCACCTAGTTACCTTAATAGTCCTAATTACTGGCAGATCTGGTCTAAACAAATGCAAATGACTTCAGCGCGCTTCAGATAGTAACTAACGAGTTCGGGCTGTTTGGAATTTTTAGAATAACACGCATCTCATGCCGAAGATGGTTCAAGGTTATTATTCCCGAATATGGTAAAAGGTTGAGGGGAGTAGGTACATTTTCTCTTCTCTTATTTGTTTATCACGTAGAGAATGCTTCAGGTTAAGTATCTGACCCAGAGGATGAGGCGCCAAAGTGGCGCCTTCCGTGAAATAGCAGATAAGCGATTTTACTGTGCATTCCGATTCACAGTTCACGATTACATATGCCAATTGGTAACGGGTTAATATGTACAGAGTGTGCGATAAATAAACACTATGCTATTACATTTCTGAAATGAGGAGTTATTTATAGCTCACTCCGTTAATACGCTTGGTCCGGTAATCCGGTTTTTTAGATCAGATATTTGAGTTTCCCTTCCCTCACTTTATAGAATTGGAACAACGACGTGGATAAACGGAAGGCATTTCAATTTTACCCTGGTCGTTATTAATTCAATGGCATTGTCTCATTATTTCTAGAATTTACTTGTTAAGATTAAAATTTAAAAATAACACCCACTCCTGGCTTTATTATACAAATACAAGCCCATTTTGTCAAGTGATCTAAAAATTGAAGTACATACATCAAATATAAACAGAGTCGATCATTAAAAAAATATTATTTATCCATCCCCAATGTAATATTCCGCAATATTATGGGTTCTTTCATTCGAGGAAATTGATTAATCCCAGATAAAACATTGAATAGGATCAAACTAAATTGTTCAGTCTGAAAGTTAGTCAGAGAGAGAGAGAGAGAACTTCGATTAACTCAACTTTTATTGGGTGATTAAAACTGAATTGTGGTGGGGGTTGTTTAACATAGAACATCCCCAATGTGATATTACTCCGTACTTACTCCTGCACTTTAAGTTCATTTTAGATTTTTTAAATGGGAGAAGTTAACGAAATTAATGTGAAAAGCAAAATAGTCATTATTCTGAAAGTATATTTACTCTAATTTAAAATATAGAGACAGCAATACCCACATACAGGTTTTTCATTGAAGCGCCAAGAGCGGAAGAAAGTGTCAAAGAAACGTGAGATTGAATTTAGAATACATACTCGTACATGCACATGCCAAATTTTACCATTAGGCTGCATTACATAAGGCTGCTTGCCAAGGAGGTTACGCAAGGACAATTTGCTGCTTCGAATCAAACCAACATGAGGTATCCAAAATAATTACCCGGTGAAGTGGGTGCTTAGATAAAAAAAGGGCTGAATTCCAAAACAGAAATTAATCCAGAACATGGATATTAAAAAATAACTTACTATGAATAATAACTTACTCGTAATAATTATTGAAATCCGGTGTTTTCTCCAAATGTCATTTGGAAGATTTAAAATCTCCTAGGTCGGTATTTCGACCACTCTGAGTTAGCATTTAATCTGCTCGGAAATATAATTTCAAGGCTAGACTAAAGCCGAAGGTGAGGCAAGCTACTCAAACCAGGCATACTAAAATAAGAATTAATGCATTACCAATTGTCAGCGTTCACATCAGGAGCTCTCCGCAAAATTTACCTATCTACAAGCCAAATTAAGCTTTCCTATTTATTCTCTCTTGTATCCTCATATCATCTGATTCATGTACCATCAAACACAGAGGCATCATCTCCATTTAATTTTGTCTGCTTTGTCTGTCCAATGTCTTCAGCAGGCTAACACGTCTTAAAAATGTTCCATGAGTAAATCCTTCCTGATTATTTCCGGTATGTATTTTTCACATTGGAATTAAATAAGCCACATCGCTCTTAATTAATTCCTAATAGAATCAAAATAAAAAAGCATAAATTAATAACACGAAGCTCGTAGTCAGCGTTAAGATGACTGGATGGCCACACAAATGATTCTGCGTTTTCGGAAAGTTTCCGGTTAAAATGTCCGGCAACCATGCAGTGGCGGATCAAGAAAACCGCTAAGGGGTGGGAGAGCAAGTTTTGTTCCAGAATAAAAACGATTTCATTACTTTTTTGTTACAAAGAAAACCATGTTTAATCTTAAACAAATGGGACTAAGTTGAGCACTGCAAAACACATCGAAGGAGGGAATTTTGTGTTTGGGAGGCAGCATATACCAAAACACAGAGTTAAAAATATAAGTAATATTAATTTTGAATTTTATTAAAACCAGATATACAGGTACGAGCTGTACGAGCTTATCCATTGCGTATATCTGAGTATATCCAAATATAGTATATCCGGCCATGCCTTTCCCCCCCTTTTGGGGTAAACTCCTGCAATTCGTCCAAAATGACACGTCGCAAGGTTTTATCATTGAAGACTTATCCTACTCTTATACATTGTTACTTTCAATTAATTTTTTTTATCAAGCAAGTTCACCAAAGAAAGATGAACACAATTAATTAATATATCGATTACATGGATGCATATAAATTCAAACCCTATTACCAAAGATGGATATATAGGGGTAATATTCGTCAAAATTACCCATTTTACACCCTCACTCACTAAGCGGCCCAGGTGAATGACTCCAAACACAATTGGCGTTGATAATAATGACATTTCCATTAGTTCGATGGAGGACTCCCCTAAATTGGAATGCATATGTGGAATAATAGAAGTGTTCGTACACTGGATTACTAACAAAGGCATAGTCTCTCCCGCTCTCCCTACTCGAGTGACCCCACACCCACCGAGAACGACAATGGTGGATGGACTGACTGTCCCTCTTATTTTCCCTTCCACAAACAAACGTTCGGCACGCGATTGTGTTCTGTTCACGCAGCGGATGGGAGTCACACGCTCTCCTCCCCTCGCTGCTTAATTCTCTTCCCTATCCCGCTTATTCTTTCCCCCCGTGTTTCATTCCGGATACGGAACAAAACACGGGGAGTGATACGTGTTGCGGAAGGGGCAGGCCCGGCACGTCGCCACATAGCGGACAACACTCCCAATTGGGCGCCCGGCTCTTCTTGTTTTCAGTTCAGGTCATCGAATAGTAGAAAGAGATACAGTCACCTCTGGCAAGCAAGACTCACTTAGAATACGCAAGTATTTCAAGTGCATATGACGTTATCAATATACATATCATGCGTTCAAGCCTATGCAATTAACCGTTCAAGTTTCCCGTACAAAAAGATTCGTAAAATTTACAAATATGAACTTTGAAGTGTTGACATCACTAATAAAGTAGTCTTCACAGTATCTGGAACCGTAGTCCATTTAGTAAACTCGATTAACGTCTATCATCGATTTCATTCAATTGACACTTAGCATCAAACATCAGGATTTGAGGTTGGGGCGGTCTCATGTTCAGCGATTGGAGTTCTATGCATGATTCTAATGGAATTGCGAGCCATAGTTGTTTTTAGTTCTTTCCATTTCAATTTATTTTTAAACCTTTCTGTCGGCAGAGACCACTTCCCGGCCATCCTTTCTGAACAAAATAAACGTGTCGCAACCACGGGTGGAAGCCAAACTCGTGAGGAAAAAGGGAAAATTATCCCCTCTCCATAGATTTATGGACAGAGACTTGTATAGATTGATGAGCACCCAAAATCTATCCTATAGATTTCATACCTCACATTTAAGGGGGTCCGCATGTAACATCCGTAAATAACATTGATTGCACTGATTGACCATTAAAATTAGTATTCCGTGATTATGAGAGTAGAAAATTCTTATGCCTGCATAAAAAAATGCAACCAGGCTATAATACCACTTGCCAGGCTACCTCAATATACTTTCTCTTCCTGAAAATACATTCTATTTGTCACGCTATCGTTATACTTTATACCTTTATGCATAAAAGCAAATTTTGCTAAAGAATTCAAAATGCATTCTCTTCGCAATCGAGGAAAACAAAACAGTGACAGTTTCTATGATTTTCTTCAAAAATAACCTTCCTTCTTTGCTGTGGACGATGTCTGGGCACGCATACACTAAAAGAGTTAGGTAACAAAGTTTGGGAAATATTTAAAAAATAAGCTAAACGAAAACTCTTACTCGTATGGTTGCAATATATAAACATCATGATTAAACGTTATAATCCACGAAGACTACTGAGCTTACTCCTTGAACATCTTATAACAATATTGTATATCCTGAAATCTTTGTAACAACAGTCACATGAACTTACGAAAATATCGCAATGCAAGTAATGAATATCATAGCAATTGGTGGAAATCCAAGAATTTTCAAAACTACACTAAGAAATCGATATAAAAAGACACTCCCACCACTTTGTAGTAAGTATATTCCCAAATGATTGTTTTATATAAAACAGGCATTATATTTTCTCGGAAGATTTTTATTGCTCCATTAATACGGTTCGTGGAAACTTCCCATCTACTACCCGTGCAATTTTTCGTAGGATATTTTTTTTTAAACCACGTGCTCGATTTGACCACTGGCAAAAAAATTGAGTAAGGGGGTACGTGCGTATTACGACGATGCCCCACACGGAACCTAAAAAGGAAGAGAGCAAGAAGATACTCAGGATAGAACGAGCAGGAGCATAATCAGTGAATAAAAAAATATACAACACGACTATTCAGCGGTTGAAATACAACAAAGCCACAAGATGGACATAACTAGACGGATAGGATTAAATTGGGAGCCATGTGACAACATGGAGCAGCGATGTTGAGGTAAAATTCAGCGTCTCAACTTGTCGCTGGTGAAAAAGAAAGGAGAAAAAGGGGAGCAGTTACAGCAGACGGAATTCGGTCGAGAATGGAACATGATAGGAAGGTTAAATCGGTATGCGTCCTACATGAAATAAAAAAACTGGTGTGCGAAGTAAGTACAAGCCAAAATTGATCTACTTTTGCATATTTTCTGATATAACTTTGCAATAATCCCAAAATGCTAATTTAAACATTTTTAAGGGAGTAACTGCGAGATAAAGAAAATCCTAAACCAGTACCACTATGCTCCATGTCACAAATAATAATTATATCTAACTACATACTATAAACAATGCTTCCATCAACGCTAAGGCGTAGAGCAGCGGATATTAAGACACCAGAAAGCAGAGGAAGAAGTCAAAAGTTATGTATTTTTATTTAGATATTTCTAGGGTTCAACTCTTTCCGTGTTCCGTTCATGACTTGGACGTGGGAAACATGAATCCTGAATCTTATCTCATTTCGTCTAAATTGTCATGATCCCCGATGTACTGTGGAACTTGTATTATTTCGTTGGGGTAGTAAGCCGAATCGCATGATTAATAGCTTAGTCACAACATGGATCAAGTGCTGTTCCCCCAGTGTCTCCATTGCCATACATGCCATGGTATACACTTAGACGCTGATTTATACAGAAACGACCCTCACTCGTTGGCTAAAGAAACCACGTCCTGCGGACCTGATACGATTAACCGATCACTTCCCAGCCGATTAGTTACTCCGGTTTGCGAAGTGCCACGAAATATTCTACCTGCCTACTAAAATATTTATTTACGATTACGCTGCAAGCAGGGTATTGACCTGTTGGAAAGTAGCGATGCGTAATAATTGATGAAATCCTAAATACTCTCGGGATATTCCTGGGAAACTGGGGAAATGAATAGGCCATTCTGTGTGAATTTCACGTAGCTTGGATTATGGAGAGGTCTACTTTTATCTAAGACACCAGCCTTGGTTGATTGTTGTGGATCGTAGATTACCTTTTGCTTTAATTATTTAATCGTTAAGGATCTCACGAGAAGTTGTGATTATGGAGATTGATCCACAAAAATGGTCACAATTCACAGACGTGTATACATGTTAGCTTCTTAATGAGTAAAATTTTTATGATGACAGCAACAAGATCGAGTCAACTTTAAAGATGTGATAATTAGAAAAGAAACTTTGGCGCGAAACAATGAGAAACTTCGTTTATTGCCGCGGAATGTTTCATCAAGATTACTATGGTTATGATTATAATTATGTTCAAATATTTAATTATTTCGTCTCGTGAGAAGTCTGCGCTGCATAACATACGCACACCGTATGATTGTTGATACGTTGATTAATGGTTTATGACTATATATATATATATATATATATATATATATATATATATATATATATATATATATACATAATATATGAAATTAGCGCTAGTGCACAGAGACAAAAAAAAAAACAGAAACACACAAACAAGAAAGGAAACTCACAAAGTTTCGAATTTTCGGTGGTCCATACCACCTTTCTCAAGGAAAAGAAGGATAGAACTCTGACTGTGTCCTTTTCTTCCTTGAGAAAGATGGCATGGACCACCGAAAATTCGAAATTTTGTGAGTTTCCTTTCTTTTTCTGTGTTTGTGTTTTTGTCGTTGACTCCTAGTGCTAATTTCATATAGATTATTATTCACGTCCATGAGACTTTCACAAAACCTAAATATATATATATATATATATATACATATTTTCGACGGAAGTTAGCGCCGCCCTCCTCGGAAGAAACGATAGTACTCACTACTACTACACTCAGTACTACAACTAGTACTTATATATATATTTTTTTCTACACACATATACATAAAAATATATACATACAAAATATATAAAGATTTTTGTACAATTTTAATGTCAATTTCCTAGACTGCAGTGCTCATGAACACTGGCGAGGAATTCATAAAAGTAATAAGCATCATTATCTACCTCTATGAAAAAAAGGCAACTTTATTTAGATTTAGACGACTAAGTCTGGACAAATAAATCGTATTCCTTTTTCGAAAAATTATTTTAATATTTAATATTATGCGCTTGGATTCCTGTCAGAATCTAATATTTGTTTAACCTTTCACTGATTCGCCGCGAAGGACGAAGTAAGGTGTTACCGAAACGACGAGAACTCATTGGCCATCTCGCACGAACCTTCCAATGCCCCTCACAGAGGCAGCTCTCCGATTCCCAAACCCATCCTTACACGAGTGCGTCTTCCCTTTCTAAGTCGATCCCCCGTCATCCAAGGTCGACGCTTGGAAGCTTGCAGGTCGTCACCGCGACAACCATGAAATTTCTTCGACGTCTCCGCTCCCGTGAAGGCTGGATTTAACCCGGGAGTCGCAAAACCACCGCCAGGATGCCATCCAACCTGTTTCCGCGGCGGCCGTCAACGAGAGCGAGAGAGAGAGGCAGACTATCCACTCATATCGGATGCACCACGCGGTTCCCCCGGTCTCCTTAAACTAACCTTTCTCCTGCCATCCCCCTCGTCCGTCACATCCCTGTGGATCTAATCTCCTTTTTTCGCAGGCCGAAGCCGCCGGCGTCCTCTAGTTGAACGCCTTAGAAGGGCCTCGAGGGAATCCTTTCGAGGGGTTAGGGGAGAGAGGAGGTATGAGACGATGAAATGGGAACTTGGGCAAAAAAAAATTACCGTAATCGTGTGAGTGGGTATGGATGCTGTGCGATGCACAAGAGTAGAAATTTCAGGGTCGATGCCGAGCATTTATCGTTTCCAACGACGCCTGTCTCAATGCTTGGCAATCTTAAATTACATCGGACTATGTGCTGACATGTCTTAGGCAGCAAGATCAAATTAACACAGAGATCAGGATATTTAGGGACAAAGACTGGCAAATCATAAAAATATGGTGATATATTTGGTATCTACTCTCGGTCTAAATTTATGTATCGTATCGACAGCAAGCTATCGAACGAGTGGAAACATGAAAATGGGAGACGAGATTTCTGAAATTTCATTTCTACTTTCTCCCCATCTGCTCAAGGTGTAAATTACAATACATAAATCTTTCAACATGTTTCGAGGAAATCCAGTTCACATATGAAAGAGCCCAACAACATACCTGTATGAGAAGGGACTTCACAATAACTTCGTGCTCTTCTACACATGACATTAAAAAGCTTGGTCAAGTGTAGTTTTTTTCAACTTTCAAACAACTTTTGTAACATTTTAATCTCTACATTTAAATAATTATCATCATCACCATCACAGTGACCTACTCGACGGTTGATTTAGATGGCTGAGGGCGAATTTCACTCCCTGCCAGACCTCACTAAGACATGTGTAGTACACGTTCAGGATATGGAGCTCCCTTCCCTGTGCCACCATTTCATTTCTCACGATATCGTAGGAAACAGGAAATCGTACCGCTTAGATTTCAGCTGGGGCGCTCCATAGACATCACCCACGATTTGAACCTGGGACCCTATGGTCAGGAGCCACACCCATCAATGCATCCACGCTGACGTTTCAATAGCAGCTTTCGAAATCATCTTTTGAGAGCAGAGCAGAATGGAATATTACAATATCTACCCTCGCGTTGTAATTAAGGCTGGCTCAAGCAATTTCCTGTGATGCAAGCAAGCCTTTTGCGTCTCTAAGAGAAACTGGAGCAATTATCATAAAGCCGGAGGTATTCCTGGGTTTAGTGCTCACTTGTGAAACCTTGCTTGGGAAGAGGAGGAAGGGAATCAGATAAAATTTTATGACACGATCCATCCTACTCCCCAGGAAGTTTCCGTTTTCGAGATGTGACAAAAGAATCAATTATATCTTCCTAGATCATTGATTATAACTGCGTGAACATCAATAATCCAGATCCAAATTTGCTCTTCTGTCATCCCCCTAAACGGCAGCGAAAATTTTCAATGCCTCTCTTGCATTTTATTTCGGTTTCTATAGCAATAAAAAATCACACTCTGTTGCTGTAAATATGATAGCAGTTAATCAAATCCGTTTTGTAGACGTTCACCACTTAATGGTTCAATAGTGGTTAATTGTCCGATAATAAACAGAAAATATATAACCCCAACAGTCATCGATCTATTATTTTAATTGTGGCTAAATAAGCATGCGTCCCTGACTAGTGGGCAAATAGCAGGTCAATATTACAATAGGAAATACGAAATCCATTTCAGTGATTGAACCTCGCGCTCAATTAGTTAGCAAACACCAAAAGCTGAAAATTTATTGGCAGTGAATAGTAAATATAACTTTGATGACAATGCATAACTGAGTAAGACACAGTACTTTATTTCCTTAACGTAAAGCTTGCTGACCGTGGAAAACCACAAATTATGGAGTTTTAATGGCACAATAATTTTAACCACGTCGCATGTTCGATTAGCACATCTCTATCCATGCAGTAAGCCCCCAAAAACAATGAAACTGACAATTCTACAGAAATATCGGTCAGCAATCGTAGGGGCAAACAGCGGCGGCTGGCCACCTCTCGGATGACTTTCGCTCACTCGCATCAAAATACTCCAAAGTCCGAATTCCAGGGCGATGAATTTCTCATTTTTCATCAACAACACAATGGCCATTGTGTCAGATAGGTAGGCGTGACACAATGGCTCCCGAAGGAGGCGGGAGCGATATCGGGGGCGAGGCGGAGCGCTTGTGTATAAGTGTGTCCCCCATCTCAAATGCATCATAATCCCTCTTTACAAGAGTGCCGACGATGAGCGGTGTGCTTGCGTGAGACTCTCGATTCTGCCCGCCTTATCCTTAATTAATCTTATAAACCATGCCCAAATCGCACGTCGTGACTCCGGAGAAAGAGTTCAAAAATTAGAATAGAAAATTGAATAGTGAGAAGTTGTGATTTATCTTCTAATCAATTCAAACGGCGATAGGTGAGATAAATGGATTCCAAGTGAGTAATATTCTCACTATCTCATTATTAATCACTAAATTAGCCTTATCGGACTGAATTTGCGTGACAAAAAACGAGGGCATCCTCCGAGTCGCAAATGAAGGGACAACTCTAAATACAGAGGTTACCTGAGTAATGCGCAAATGTATGTGACGGATAACCAGTCATGGACAATGAGCGGAGAAACTCGGAGGATGGAGAATCCTAACCTAATGTAAAACGGCCTAAGAAGCTTAAGGACTACTGCGAAGGTGAATTGACAAAATGCTGATGCCAACAAATAGTCGCCCACAACCATTAGGAGACAACTTTAATACGGAGCGTAATCTTGTATGGCTCAGCAACTTGGTTGCTGAGGCAAGAGGATAAGAGTAGTTGATTAAATACTTTCAAAATGTGAGTGTGAAGAAGAATTGAAAAAATTAAAGGAACATAAAGGAAAACAAAAGAATAGTTTCTATGGATGATGGTGGAAGAGAGATGGCTGTTGAGAGAAATTCGAGGGCAGGACAGGTGGATGCAGCAGACTGAGGGGAAATGGGATGCTGAAAGCGGTAACAGAAGGGAGAAGGCTGGGAAAGCGAGGAATAGGGAGGAAAAGAGTAGACCTTTTAGATGGACAGAAGGAAGGTAGAAAATATGTTCAATAAAGAGTTATTTGTTACATGTAGGCAAGCATATTTTCCTGGTGCTAGTCAGGCCATAGAATCGCAGCAGTGTATAGTGCATAGGTCTACCGAAACACTAATCCGGTAGACTACTAGTGATGATAAACAATAATCCGTTAAGAATGAAATAAAGCTTATATATGAAACCATAACCGACACAGGGAAAGGAACTAGCCCCCTATCCTGCTGTGTGAATATTCACACATCAACACGCCGTCGGGTTTAGTACTGGGTGAACTCTACCATCACCTACCAAACCGACCTTCGGGTTGATTACTGTGCTTAAGATTTATATGTATAAATATAATATACAGATGATATGGAAGTACTCACGAGAACAATATAACATTTGGCCGAACCGGCCTCGGAGTGGGCCGAAAGCTCAAACAATCTACAATGTGAGTGTTCTTTTACGTGTTATCTATTTTATTCTGTGTGTTATTGTGCCGTCCAATTGTTATATATATATATATATATATATATATATATATATATATATATATATATATATATATATATATATATATATATATATAAACACAGTAATCAACCCGAAGGTCGGTTTAGTAGGTGATGGTAGAGCTCACCCATGTACTAAGCCCGACGGCGTGTGACTATTCACACATCAGGGTAGGGGGGGCAGTTCCTTTCCCTGTGCCGGTTATGGTTTCCCAGGAAGATCTGGTACCCGAAAAATCAACTAGCTTGGGTGGAGCTGCAGGTGCCCAGAGTGCCTTGCCCGGGAATCGAACCCGGGACCCTCCGGTCAGTAGTCCAACGCTCTACCCACTAGACCACCGTGACCCGCATATAATGTAAATTCACTAACTAGTCGACAAACACAGAAGTTCTGTTCTTAATTCCTCTTGAGAAAGGTGGTTGCACCACCGAAAATTCGAGAAACAGTGAGTCCCTCTTTTATTATTATTAGGTAATCTACCGGTTAAGGTAGGTTTTTGGATGGACACAACTATCAAGTAAACATTTTGTGAATATGTTTTAGTTTCTGTGTTTGTCGACTAGTTAGTGAATTTACATTATTGTGCACGTTCGTGGATTTTTCAAGAAAGTGACTTTATATATATACATATATACACACACACACACATATATGTGCATATATATGTATGTGTATATATATATCTACATATAATATTGTAATGGGAATTTCCATTAAAATTAAATTAAATTTAATAAATTCTATCTACCGCAGGAACAAAATGCTCGCTAACCTAAGGTATGAATCCAGATTTGTGTATTACTAAATTTAAAATTTCATACAAATATCTTTATTTTATTACATGGTTAATTTCTCACACTTGGGTTGGTTTTCAATGCAATAGCATCAAGATAATTTTTTATTAAAAGCGAAGAAGTAAGGAATATCTGGTAAACCACTGTTAATGTCGAACCTGGAAGCGACATCATACCACATTTCCCAGGGCAATAGCAGGGATCATGGCCATCTGCCGAGCAGCAACAATCTCAGTGCAGGAATAGTAGAAATCGCTATCCATCCTGAGAAGCAGCAGGATCTCATGAAGGGAACCACACAAAAAGGAAGTGCCCGCCCAGTCTGGGATGTCAATTAAATTAGGACTGAGACTGGGAATACCCCACGAATTCGGACATATGGCTCAGATAATCTAAAAGGAGAATTGTATGGACTGGCATTTAAGTGCATAGATGAAGTAAAATGCTCAGGCGAGGCCGACTCTTGGAGCGGATCATACAAAGAAATTCACCCAGGACCAGTAAATGGAATAGCGATATTACGGGCATTGCTACATGACAGTGCTACGACAATGAAAGCGTAGAGTTTCCAGCAATGCACGAAAAGGATTGTCATGATCGTTACAACGAAAATTCTATTTCCTCAAGTTCCACGCAAGCAACACGCTACGATGATGACAAGACGGAAAATTTGTATGAAAAATGGCATACAAAAAGATAATTGAATATAAAACAAACTGGGATACCGAAGTTAAACCGTCGTAAATGAATAATATTAAATAGAAAGAAAATATGGATTGGGGAAACGTAATGGGAGGAGAAGCGATATTGGAGTTATATGGACAAAACAAATTAGTTGCGTCAAACCTATTTCAACGCATTTAAAAGAAAATTCCAGGTGAATAGATCAGGAGAAAAAATAAACACGGAATGCATGCTACAAAATTAGAGCTTACAGATCATCGGAAGGACTGGCAAACTATTAGGGTGTGCTTCCACGATTAATGAATAAATTTCAAGTTAAATAAAAGGCGTTGAATAAAACATTGAAATACCAATAACAGGCGGTAAAAATAACACGAAACTGAGGCAAGCATTCGGGCCGACACTAGAAAAACAACTGGAAAATTGAAACAATAGCTCACCCAAAAAATGATTATAGTCGGAAATCCTCTAATTTCCTTAAATTTCTCTTTGTTACCAGTGTGAGGTATGGACGGTCGCCTAAGAATAGAGAGGATTTGCAGGAGTTAAATGCACTACCGAATAATAATGGAATGAAATTTATTGACAGGTTGACCAATGAAATAGATATTCGAAGTGGGAATAAAGGAAGCAGTAAGGTCAGGGGGGGGGGGCCTTGAAACAGTCGTAGGTTCGATCGCAACCACCATAATCAACCCATAGCTTGCCTTGATAGGTAGGATAGGGCTTATTTCGACCGTACTAGTCCAATGGTGTGAGAAATCCACTAATTCATTATATGGGTCCAGTTCCGTTTCCTATGTCACCCGCGGCTTTCCACAGAGATTTATTTTTAACTTCAACAAAGCAACACTGTGATTTTAGGTGGGATAGTTCAGAGACATGATCCGGATTCAAACACGGAACCATATGTTGCACAGCCAGATACCCTAATCTATGGGTCCCCATGATTTCGATTGATGATAACCTACGATGACAAATACATTGTTATTATTATGTTTAACTTTATTTATTATGCAACAACTACTAACTCGTCGCATTGGCATCTTACAAAGAGCAACTTTCACAGACTTCCATTTTTACAATTCTCCTTTTGAATTCATTTCCTGTCCATCCTCCACCCTGTCATTCAAAACTCAATTTGGAAAGAGCCCATCTATTACTGAAAAATTATTTGCTTACTTAATACGATAATTATTTGTCAACTGCTCATTTTCTTGTTCGTTTGTTTTTAAAAATTTATTTCAAACTTATTTTTGTTGTAATTAGCATTTTACGCAGAAAGATAATTAAGAGAGTAACTATCATACAGTCAGTTACATGTGTTTCTAAAACGGTCCTTAGGGGAAGATCGACAAAATATTTTATTCAAGAGACAAGTGGACCGAAATTTTTGAGATCACCTGATCTACCTCATAAAACTCCCACCCATCCATCTACTCGTGATGCAATACGTACAACTGACAGAAAAAAAACTCCGTATGCTTTACATCTCCTCGCCCCCGCACGGGACAATTGTTGCCCTCCCCCGACTCTTTCCGTTGGGAGGGCGAGGGACGCGACTTCACGAGCGTGGGCTTTCTCTTTCGAAACCACGGGGCAGTTTTCTCTCCGGTGGACCATTTTCGGAAACAAACAGCCCGAAACAATTGCGCGCCGGATGGAGGCGCAAGGACAACAAAGCCGCCGGATGATAGTCGTTAAGAAAACACGCAGGGGAACGGCCACGAGAGTGGCCACGGCTCTTTGTCATGACTGACTGACCGAGTGTCTTCTGCGGCTAATCTGCCGAAAAGCAAAAGTATGACACGAAGATTATATTACCCGCGACACGAGTCAACTCGGCCCCTAATAAACTTTAATCGCATTATTATTAGGTAATCTACCGGTTAAGGTAGGTTTTTGGATGGACACAACTATCAAATAAATATTTTGTAACTCCAAACAAAACCCAATCCAGCAACCTAATCTACATCAGGTCCCTCTTCATCTCTGTGTACTTCTTTCCTCCCTGTAAATGTAAACAGTTCCTCCTGCTTAACCTAACAACTTTCAATTAATTTTTAACTCAACCTTTGACTTCTCGAGAATCTTAATTCATTCCTTTTATTATGATTACACCCACTTGTCATTTATTATCGCGAATGTATGGTAGTGGTTCTATGAACCTCATGTAATACCACAGCTCTGCCAAATCATCCAAAACAACGCAAACAAACAAATAAAAACCACCGATCCAAAATATTTTTATTTCATTGGAACTCCCACGTATTTTCTAAGAGGCGAAATAGGATAAAAACAAACCCGGATTCACGGGTAAATTTAGGAAGTCCTGATGATATCCTGTAACCTACACGCAAAGTCTTACATCAAGTTTCATAAGAGTTACCTCTCCTGCTTTTACTTTGAAATTCCCCCGAAAAAAGCATTCATTAGATAGAATACTATATTCTATGGCAAAACTTATTTCTCAATATCTATCATAATTACGCACGAATGAATTTTTAATGAAATTTTATTTTTCATCTGTTAACGAAATTCACACAGGCTAAATGAGGTGGACGGTTTTATTTTTTTCCGAATTACGATTTTTATCTTAAAAAGAGATTGAATTACGTAGAATTTTTAGCACCTGAGAACTTTGGAACGCTGGCCATAAAAAGACACCATTGGAAAATGCCCATTTTCATTTCCTTACTGTTATCATGTATCTCATAAAATAACCATAAATTCATGAATACCTTTTATATGAGATCTAATTTTAGGGGAGAACCTGAGATTTAACCTTCCGATATTCGTTGCCGTAGATAATAATTGTTTTTTTTAAGTATTCCTTCCAGGAGCTCCCCCCCACTTGGCGAAATTTGGCTTAAAGAACTTCGTTAAAAATGTCGCACTACGAGTACAAGTCATTTAAAGAAACAAAAATGAGTTTCACCATAAAATATTTTTCGGGCAATATTTTTTCTTGCAATCTGGAGTTATCAAAGGAATGTATCAAGAAAGAAAGCAATCTCACTTTGGGATACCCGCTAATTATTTATTCAGCCTTCTGTTAAGATATTGCCTTGCCCACAAACTATGATTAATTACTGTTTGCGAACGACAAACTAATTTATATTTGCAAATAATGCCAAATATGAGTTCCAAAATGCTGATTACCAAGGAGACAGGTAATCAAAAATTGGGAGTTGCCAAAAAATACCCATTAAGGTCTTGAAGAATACTCCGCCATAATACAAATGAATGGAGTAGGACAAACAATGCTCTAGGAATACTGTTTTCCAATAAGATTGGTATATACTAACGGGAGATAACAAATAAACATATTATGTTCTTCGATAAAGCTGCGCTATAATAAGAATAAAAGAGTGAAAAAAACAGTGTAAAAATTCGCCAAATTATGACTGCATTGTTATATTGAATATAGTATTGAGTATAATATTGAATTCACCGTTACTGCCACCCCTATAGTAATCCACCTATATTTTGGCTTTGAAACTACGAGGCATGCGAATCTTTCTGAAAGTCGTCACATTAAGTCCTAAGGACTGTGAAATCCAAGTACTGAAATTGAGATGTCACCTTTCCCTGCACCACATGTACCACTAAGAACTGGTTTTCTGGAAATGGGATTGAATATTTAGGTGGGGTGTCCAAAATCAACACCCTGGGTTTGAACCTGAGACCTTAGTTCAGGATCCAAACGTTTGACTCACGACGCCTTCTCGCGTCCAGAATGAAATATTTATAAACCATCATATTTCCTGAGTAATTAGCTAAAGGAACGAATAGTCAAAAAAATGGTGTGTCATTACTCAAATTATCATTGCCAAATTGTGAAGTGTTACACGATAAAGTCGTTAAAATATCAAAATCACCCACGTCGTATGTCAACTACGTAGATATTGATGCAACGCACATGAGGTTGTTCTATTTATAATCAAAACGTTGAATACATATTTTATTATCACAAAATGAATAGTTATATTACTCATCGACTTATCTTACCCTCTTTATCCTTTACTTATATCGTGTTTACCCTCGCCTTATCGTAACCTTACTTGTCTACTTATCGTGCCCGTTAAATTCCACTGTCAGCATGATTTCGAAATTTTATTCTCAATGATTTCTGTATTTTCATTCCTACTCTGTAAAAATGTAAGCAATATACGCATAAGTTTGTAATTGGTCTTGGATGTTTAATTCTACCATGAACGTCACACATGCGCATGATTAGATGAATGAAAGAAAATAACAAAGTCGAAAGAGTAAATAAATCTAAAAGTTACTGAAGTCATCTTTCCCCCGAAACCACGAAAAGAGGTAAAATTTTGTAACCACCATGAGTTAGATCTAATTCCGGGACACATGGAAAATTCACCAACGCGCGCATATTATGACAGCACTAAGTCCCTGGGAATCAGCGCAGGGAACGAGATTCTAACTGAAAAGAGTTCTCCCTCTGGAGCACAGTTCCCACGACTAGCGACAGAGATTTTTCTCCAATGGGAGGCGTTCACCTCATTTGATGCCTATTCCATGGCACGAAGACAATGTCAGCCAATTCAATCGGGTGAAGTCATTCTAAAGGTTTTTTTTTCAGAAATAAACCATTTCAATCTACTCGCTGACCTAAATCAATTATATTACGCTTGCTCGTATGTGCTCACCACTCCCAACGGAGGGCGTGCTTCAATCGCAGCCACCCACCAGCAGACGCTGGCCTACACCTTTGAGAGTAGTGCGGAAGGAATACTTTTAGCATACAAACTGATTCAATTAAAATGCAATTGTGTAAAATGTTGTGGTAGTAAGTCATTTACGGTAGGTAGATATTGGTGTAAAACACATGGAGTTCTTCTAAATTTAATGAAAATATTGCTTTCAAATATTATCCTCACTAATTTGAATTGTTCTAGAATACTCCTCGTGCCCTCAAAATCCCATTTAAATTGCTGCACGCACATAGAAACGGGCAGATAAAAATGGACCAAACGTTTCACGCGACCGCAAAAAATCCATTTCGGTCAACATTTCTGAGTTGATTATTTAATACTTTCCCTTACCTCCGGAGGATAAAAGTAAAACCGTACTTATAAACAAATGTACGATAGAACGTGGAACTACTAATCTCTTTAAGGAAATAGTTCCACTGAAAAATATGCTTGAGAGTAAACAATGTTGGTGAGTAATTTTTGCTTAGAGGATTATTGCCAGCCAGGTTAAATGAATATTATTTTTTGAGCTACACGTTTTTTTATGCACAAAAATACGCCAACTCTAAACGCGAGGGGGATATTCACCACTAACGTATTACGCCCCTGGAGCAACAACGAAAAGAGGTTAATAATAACTTTAAATCATTTGTAATTAAAACTAATTTCGTAAACAATATCACTCGTGAATCCATTATGCCAACAAAAGCTAGAGTGCGCCAATATTCCATTGAAGTATATCAACATGAACGTAACCGACTATGCAGAAGCCTAATTCACCAGAATTCTGCTGATATGAAAATTAAATTGGCGCAATTATTGTAGAAAACAGCATGAAGAATGAAAACGGACTCAGTATTAATTCCATATGACAACTCTCCAGTTTTGAATTGAACAGTACAGTAAATGAACAAACTATATTTTTCATTAGAGCAGAAACAAATTATTTAAAAAGTTGTTTGCCATAAAAATAATTCTATACGTGCCACGGTATTGGTTTTTGAAATCGCGTTTAATTGTACACGTGCGTACTTGAATACGAGAATATACACATAGCTCGTAATGTCATTCATTAGCTGAGACACTGGAATAGAATTGTGGAAAATGCACGGGAACATAGAATAAATGATGGAGTTATTTGATACAGAAAGTAATAGCGGATATATTTGGTGCTAAATAATACTACTGGTCCTTAAATGCAATTTTTCGTCACTTGCAGTTGACGTAATTCTCTGCACTCGAGAAAGCGCTCTTAAGACCAACCTCACACAACACAATTGTCATGGAAAGAATATAAATATACTCAAAGGTACACTGAAAATACCAGATACGTATCAAAAGCACAGGAAGTAACAACCTTCTCCCACTTTCAACATTATTTATCGAGTAAAAATGGTCACCGTAGCATTACGAACCCCAACGTATTACGGTCGAAGGGATCACGAATATAAGACTAGAGAGATAGACTGCAAGACTGACAGGTTTAAAATGTCATTTTTTCCGAGAACGATAAGGGACCAGAATGCTTGTAGCCGAAATTCCCCAGGACTTAGTTCATTACAATAAGTATTAACGTACAGGTTAGGGACTGCGCGAGGACATGTATACATGTATGTATATATGTATGTATATATATTATTATTTGGTAATCTACCGGTTAAGGTAGGTTTTTGGATGGACACAATTATCAAATAAACATTTTGTAACTTCAGACAAAACCCAATCCAGCAACCTAATCTACATCAGGTCCCTCTTCATCTCTGTGTACTTCTTTCCTCCCTTCATCCCGACCAACATCCCTATCCTGTTCCTACCCTTTCCTCGCTTGCCCAACATTCTCCTCTCTATTACCTTCTTCAACATTCCACTACCGCTCAATACGCCTTTCATCCATTTTTCCTGCCTCCATAGGATTTCTCTCAACAAACCCCTCTCCTCACCCACCATCTCCAGTACTTCCTCATTTATTTATATATAAAAATGTATGTATGTAATATATATTTTTTTATTTTTTTCGAAAAGGTTCCCCCCAACTTTCCTCACCTAACCCCCAACCCCCTTAACCCTTACCCTTCCCTCATGGTGCTACACCCCCTGCCACACACCTTTTTGGTGGCCCGCAGGGTATTTATGTAGATGTAGATTACCGAAAAAAGCATGTCGTCATGGTGACGACGGAAATTGGGTGGGGAGAATTGCATTCATAGGATCTCGAAACAGATTCAAGATCAAATTCCCGGAAAATCGTGTGATATGTTTTCCAGGAAAGGAAATTTTCTTCGCCATTCCCTTGAATTCTTTGCGAGGACTTTCCGGGCTATTATTACAGTAGTATTCCTTCAGGAAGTCTCCCACTACATTTTTGAAATTATATACAAGAAAGGAAATATCTAGACAAAATATGGTATTTCCCCCCGGTATTTCTATTGAGAATATAATTTCTTAGTCTGACCCAAACGAAAAGTGAGCAATTGTGTTAGAAGAAAATTATATTAATAAACCTCAAAGAGTGTTCATCGGACCGCACTCCGCTTCTTCCCTTCGGTTATGCGTTACGGAAAGCGAAGGGAAACTCCGGGTATCCCCTACTCCCTTTTTCTTCAGAATAAAGGAAATTTCTTTGATGGATAAACCTCATCGTCCTTCACAGTTGAGCGAAGGTGAGGATTTTAATGGCAATCATCAAAAAATTCGGTGGGTTTTTCTTCGTTCCCTGCTAATTCATGTCGAGAAATATCGTCAACCACCCAATAAAGGCTATTCGAATGTTCCCCAGGGCACGTGCACTAAGTATGACGGCGCAAACTGCTCTACTTTGGTGACTCTGTGAGCTAACTATCAGCCTCGTCTGCCTGCTAAACTGAAGATTCTCTGGGTGACGTCATTTACACATTGGCCCGCGTGTTGAAACGATTCTATTCCAACGCTTGAGAAATTGTTTCGCCATGTTAATCAAGAAAAGGAGAACACTCGAGGCATCAAAATTCATCATGAAGATAGGAAAAATAAGAAAAGAACGGAAAATTTGAGACATGATTGTGGGGAAGAAAAATGAAGAGCAATGTTTTCCATTCAACCGGTGCGTGTATTATTTCGAAGAACAAAAAAAAACCATGGAAATAAAAACATGGCTTTCAGAAGTGAAGCCTATTATGATGCATTAAGAACGACCTACAGTCGGGTTTTTCGTAATGCGCGAAAGAAAGAATGCGCCCATTTCGTGTAGGTAAAACTGGTCGTAGCTCGTGCCCATTTCAAAAGATAAGAAATACAACGCTCGAATTAAAAACTCTTTGTTCTATCGTAAGTTTATGATCTATTGTTTCTGCTTCATTAAAATAAATTCCTGCACTTTTTTCAGGAAGTTCTCGAATTTTAAGACTAAATCTCACTTATTTTCATTTTTCTCAGATTAAAAGATAGAAGACTTGAGAAGAATGATTAGTGCGTAGCTTTACACAAAAAAAAATCACATAGCGTCATTACACTTTTCGAACTCCCTGATTTTCGAGACGTGAGTCGACCTAAGGTCACGTTCACCTAGGAATAAAATGGAACATTATGTGATTATGCATCAGGGACAGATGTGAAGACAATTGATAATAATTTCATTTGACAACGACGAAGCATTAACAAGTAAATGGAATGGAGTGGGAGGGCAAAGTGAGAAGTAATCAGATAACCAGAGTAGCGGAGGAAGGGAGAGCATCAACCCAAACAATTGAATGGCGAACTAAAGGTCAGACGCAGTGGTCACCATGTGATACAGCTAATTTGTGAGGTAGTTTGATAATGGAGGGTAAAATAAATGAGAAGGCAAAAAGACGAAGGCTCAAGGAAATAAATACGTGGCGAATTTAAGAACTATCAGGGGTAAATGAGCAACAAGGCTCACTTAGTGGAGGAGGTGAACGCTGGTGGGATGCTGGGAGCAGTAAAGGATCTAGAAAATCTCTAAGGGAGTGGCCATTGTCTTTTTCGAACGAAAATAATTTTATAAACGTTCCCCTCACAAATTAGTTTGAAAATCACGTATTCCATCAAAGTTGAAACCAATCACACTAGTTTAGATACCTCAACACAACCCGTATCAGATGATCTTAAGCTCAGGAGACAGCAGGTATTCGAAATTAGTTTCGCACGTATACTAGAGCGATATTTATTTAAAATTTTATTAATATATAAAACGTTTTCAAAGGTGAGGAGTGGTTTGGGCCGGAAAACCATCTGGGAACTGTGTGTGGACGATCGAACTTTAAGCCTCTCCCCTCCCGGCTACAAGTCTGAAAGGATGTAAAGGAATTACTCAGGAGCACATGTTGGCTTGCAGATGGATGCTTGAGGTAAGCTTTACGTTCCTTGAACTGGGAGAAATCAATGGAGACTGCGATTCTCATCCTCCTGGTGATCATAAAGCTGTGAAACTTTCAGTGATAAAATGCATGGAACTTAGCGTAACACGAAAGTACTATTGAGTATGGGCGAAAACCTCCGCTAAACTTACACGTTACTATCAATGTAAAATATTGGAAAAGTTAACCAACGAAGAATAGAAGCATTTGAAACATAGTGCTGGAGGAGAATGCTTAAGATTAAATTAACAAAGTGAGGAACGGTGAAGTACATACGAGAAGAAGAGCAGAAGAGGAAAGAACCATGTGGAGAGCTCTACGGCGAAGAAGAACTAGATGGATTGGACATACCTTGAGGCACAATGGATTAGTTAGAAAGATAATAGAAGGAAACATTGAAGGATTGAAGGAAATATCCAGCGAGGAAGGCCAAAAGATAAGGACATCGGGTAAATTAAGAAGGACGTAAAACTGGGAACCTATCAGAGGGTGAGGGAATTAACACTAAATAGAGAAGAATGGAGGGCTGCAGAAAACCAATCTTAGGATTGAAGTACTGATGATGAATGTAAAGAGATTAATTTGATTTAGGAATTAATGAAATGATGAAAGTTCCGGCAGGCATTTGGATGGAATAGACAAATGGCGATAAACCAATATCCGACAAAGTGACTCCCGTTTTGGTACGACGTAAGCGCAGGTGTCGCAAATTCCAACGATTAGAATTTTGTTTTTGATACCGTTCAGTAATAAAAAAAAATGATGATGCAGTATCAAACTTTATCACTGCCCTTTATGTATTTCAGTGTCTCAGTGAATAGGTTTTGACGTGGAAAACGAGTAGAATTGGAGATTCTTTCAAATGATTCAGGTGAATTTTATCAATGTTGAATTCGTAGAGATGCGCGTGACACCACACAATCACCGTACTGATGAAGAAATAATAACATTCGAGTGAATCAGTGTATATGAACTTACTGATAACCACTCCACACTCTTCGTAATCGTGGTGATTTTTACCGATGTAGATGAATAAAAACGGGTAAAGATTTATAAATGCGTATTGCTGAATTGAATTATAATTTGTGATTGAAGTCGACGGAACGTCGCACAATGGCATTTTCGACCACCCAGAAGGGAAGAGAAAAGAGAGTAGGTGTGCGCTCAATAATTCATAACTTTAGGGAGGTCGACAAATACACCGTTTAAAATTGACATTTGTGAAAGAATTGGAAACAGAATTTCCTGCCAGTAATAATCATGACTTTTTCCAGTCCCGTCACTCCCACCGTCACGCCGTTCAAGAAAAAGTTCTTATGAATTTATACTTATGTTTTAAGAGCACGGTCGTACTCCTGCTCTCTCAAATCAATGGGAGGATTGACAACTGTCGCGAAAGGGAAGAAAGATTGCGGATCGGAGCGAAAGAGAAATGAGAAACCCCATAATTGCCGACATTAAGATTATTCCGCCGTCGGATCCCATATCCACGCCCTATTTATGAGGGATGGCGGAGGGGGAGATGGGAGGAGACTCTAGGACTCTCGGAGGTTTTATGGCACATCGTCCCGTCGCGTCTGCATGGCAAATGCATTACGGTTTTCCGCCGGGGAGGGCGTCATTGAAAGCAAATTATATCCCGGGCGATCCGGCCACCGCGGCACCTGAATTTCATTCCGTTTGATGGGTCACGCGGTGAGCACGGCGTGCCACAGGCGTGGTTCCGGCGGACGGGAGGGAGGACGGGGGATTGCCGTGGGTGCGGCCGCCCAACTCTCTCTCTCTCTCTCCATATTCGCGCTTCTAATCCACTCTGGAGACAATTGGACTTCGGGAGGGCGTCCCGCTGGCCCGTGGGAGCGTGGCGCCGCGCGGCGGACGTTCATTTTGAAAGGAGGGTGGACGGAGTCCGGGGGAAGAGGGATGCGTAGGCGTGTGTGTGTGCGTGAAAGAGGGACGGAATAAAATGCATAGTCGAGAGCTTCCGCACCCCACAGCTCAACCGAATCTGTGGGATGAATCGAGCGGTCGGATTTCCTCACTTGTTTTTTTTTCGCCCGGATGGTTCCCCCCCCCTCCCCCCCCCAAAAAATAGGAGAAAAGAGCGACGGGAAAAAGGTGGGCGGGAACGAAAGGGTGTGCGCTTTCCTGTTTAATTCCCGTTTCTCCGTGGGAAATGGGCTACAGTTGACTTTCTTGGATTCAGTGAGAGCATTATAAGGATGCACGAAGACTTGTCTCGGTCAAAAATAATCACTCATGTGTCGTCTTTTTTTACGTGGGAGTGGCTCCTCGAATTTTCACGTAGGCAAAGTTTTAACGAAACTCGGATTCATTCCATTTACAGGTGCCCCTTCTTCCTTTTTTTGCGGCGTAGAATAGGACCCGCCCTTTATAGTTGATGGAGAGGGACTGACCGAAAACTGCGGTTGATGGTGAGCTTGAAATCTCCAAAAAATAAAGTTTAGCGGAGTTTTTGGCCATCCCATTTGGGGTGCTTAAAGGATTAATGAATATGATAGGGGTTTGAGTCTACATATCTACAACATAAAAATCCCCAAAATTCGCAGAGAGTAAAAAAAAGTCATGAAATGAACGGTATGTGAGTTGAATATTTTTTCTCTGATTGTTTAATATCAAAATTTGCTCTTAATTAATTGTTAATTAAATAATTCATGACTGTTCGTTGCTCTGTCATTAGCAGTTGTATAACTTTAGCATCTTTAGCAGCTCGATTGGATCAGAAATGAAACAAAAAAATAAAGAACATGTTAACATTGATAGTTTTATCCATTTGATGACTTTCTTGGATTCAATGAGAGCAGATGTTTTGAACATGTAAACCACCACAAAGTGACAGTTCATCAGCATAATTCAAAAATGAAAAAGTAATTTCAAAATATTTTTACTTAGAAACAATATGGCTACCAATTCTTCACTCCAATCCGTCGCCAAAGTACATAGTCTTCGATCGATTGTAATTGAGAAATTACTATTTGAACTTTGAGCCAAAAGAGAAGGGTAGTTGATTTGATCAATGTTCATAGACCATATTCATTATATTTATTTATTCATGCCAGTGATAGAGTTTAATAGTAGAAGTAAATGTTAATCGAACAAAGTTGATCACTGCTCAGGTCTACGTGCCACCAAGCAATCAAAGGGACAAAGAAGTCGACAGGGTATACGATCAGTTCGAGAACATAATCACGTGTGTTCCTGCTGGGAAACATTTGGTAGTGATAGGGTTTGGAACGTGGCGGTGGACGAAGGGAGAGATATTACTGAGGTAGGGGATTACGGTTTAGGAACAAAGAGTGACGGGGAGGAGAAACGTTAGAATTCTGCAGGAGAGAGGGCTTTGTCATAACGAACGCATGGTTTAACACCACAACAGATATAGGTACACATTGAAAATTCAAGGAGACTCAGACATCAGACTCAAGATATCAGATACATTACATTATGGCTTTAGGAACAGTACAATTACTTCGTACAGTTTCCCAGCTGACGCGGATTCAAATCATTATTTAGTACTAATGAAGTGAAACGTCAGTTTCGAGAGAATAATTCAACAATTATATATTTAGTATTTTTTAGTAACCTGCAAGTCACCGCTATGGTGTGTGGCAGGGTATGAATACATACCAGACTAATTTTGACCCGAATATGTATCCCTCTAGCTCGGTCGGACAACGTTATTCTGATCCCTTATGGTTCGTGAAAAAAATTACATCTTAAATCGATTCACTTTGCGTGCAATAATGAAAAGTTTAATTCTTTGATAATATTCTCGTAGATTTATCTAAACAATCGGCTAACTTCATCTGTATAATTTCATCAAACATTAAATGTACCTTTAAGACATTAATATTTTTTCATTTACTGTCCGAAAAAAGTGGCTAGTCATGACTGCGGATCTATGTAACGACCAAAAGCTCGTTTTGGTGATAAAATTGTCAATATTCCTCAAATTTTATCCTTAAAAATATTATAAGTTACTTAATGCTAAGTCAACAAATGATTGGGGAGTAATAAATCGTCATTGCAAATGCAGGATAGTATAATACTCCTATCCCCTTCAGCATTGAATTCTATCCCACCAAAACTGCTCTCTCAATTATTAGATTAATCATCAGTGAATCCATTATAGGCACGGGTGATCTCACACATACTATGGCCGGGGGTGGAGACTCGGCGAAGTTTGTGTATGGTAGTCATTCGCACGATGGCAATACTAATTTTGAGGACAGGGTATAACATTACTGATTCATTGGTATATTGTCATGTAAGCTATGCATCTCATTAGGGCGGGTCAAAGAAAAACAAACCCATGACAGAAGCGCGGAACAATTCAGCGGAAGTGACGTTTTCGAAAATATAATAGACCAGGATGCCTCATGCTTCTGAGTCATCAGTTGAGTATAATTGGTTTGGGAGGAGGCGACAACCCCAGCTTAAGATCTCTTAATTTTAGGGTAGACAATACGAAGAAGTACGATCATCGTGTAGTACATTTTTTGAAAATCGAGGATACTGTTTGAAAAATCTCCTTTTCATGTGATTTAAGGAGGTAACAACGATGGCTGATGTAATGGAATAGAAAAAAATCTATTGGCACTGGATGAACTAACCAAAACTTCGCTCGATCGGTTGAATTCGACAAATATCTTCACACTTGCCTTCAAATGACGATAAAATATAATAAAATATACCTCAATTCTTTTGCACGCTTTCTCTTTAGCTAAATCGTCCGTGGCATCCTCGGAATATAAATGGTCGAAATCCTATGCCTGAAGAGCAATGTTGCCAACTCTGCTAACCTCTGCTATCGTCTGGCGGTTGCTTTTCTTGAATCTCAAATTTGACATCCACCGTAAACAAGATGAAATATTTCCCCCTATGACGACGGACACCGAAGAGTTAGCAAACTTATATGATGCGTAAAATTTTTCACTAAATTCATTTTAAATATACAAGGGACGTAGCTACGGTCGTGAATCTATGTAAACAAAAAAAAAATGCCGAGACGTAAACAAGTTTACGGTCTCGGTATTTTTTTGTTGACACTAAATTCATTTTTTGAATTTACGTCATCCAATTACTCGAAAACCAATTTAATTAGTATTTCAATTGATAGCGATATTTTGGTCGATTTCAACATTGGCCTTGGTAAATGTCCCTCTCCAGCGTGGAATTGATTTTGTTCTCAAAATAAATGAGAATTGTTATCTGACCATAACTCCGCACTAGATTCACGTTGCAACATTTAATTTTTTTTCGTTTCATTTAATTCGTCCGGTCCTTCAGTGTATCCCACTTTGAAGAATACCTTTCGGCACCAAAGGAATGTGACACCGGAGGCACCCGACTGCGTGCGATGTATAATTCTGCTTTCTGGTCACGCGGAAAAAAAATTCTCCCTTTCGCTCTTGCCGTCAGGCTCCTCCACCGCTTGGTTATGCCAAGTGCTATCTCCTCGCTCGTCTTTCTCTCTTTATTCCTTTTGTCCGGTATTTTTTTCGTCACCGGTCAGTCGCGTAGGTATTGCGACAGCAACTCCTCACCTTCTCCCCGTCCTTCATTTCAACTTTCTGCCCACGCCCGGGAAGGAGAAGGCGTGTCGGGGGTTTACTATGCAGAGGTGGGAGGCATGGGAGACGCGCGCGCGCGCTCAGGCGGAGGACGTTCCTCCTCGGACTAAGCACTACGTAAAAATGTCCCCTCCCACGTCCCCCGTGGATGCAGGGAGGAATGGTTCGCGACCGCGGGACGGAGAAGGTATGGACCTTAAGAGAATAATTATGCATGTATACGATTAAATACACGACTATGATTTGCTTCGTACTTCTCCGCGCAGGTCACTTCGGTGATAATGAGTCTGCAAAATCGTTTCAGTCGCGCTTGTATCGAACTCGAACGGTGGAAAGAATCCGATGCCGTCGCTTCGTACAGAGAAATACGGGAATCACCAACAATCCTGGAAATTGATAACTCGGGAAAACATATACCGGGATCTTTATTTGCCGACGGTGCTGTGGTTTACAGAGATATCCGTAATCCTGGATGGATAAAGCGCTTTTTTCAGATGACCTTAATGCTATACAACGCTGGAGCGATATTTGGAAATTAGAATTAAACTTAAAAAATTGCGTAGGTATGAATTTTTGAAAAAAAGAGCAATTCCCTCCCAAATGCTAACTGCATCAGGAACACCGAAATAGGAAGTGTGGACTCAATTGAATACTTACCCGTTTCCCTCGCTCACAACCTCTCCTGGGTGAAACATTTCCGGAGAATAGGTGGAAAATCTGTAAAAAAATAAGATTTATTAGTAGAATACAGGGTAAATGTGATGAAAAGATCAAAGAGAAATGTTATCATTCGCTGGTGAGGCTTCATTTAGAATATGCTGCTAGTATACTATGGGATCCTCACGAAGTTAGATTAATTGCCAAATTGAATCGCTTGCAGCCTAGAGGAGCAAGATTTGTAAAACACTATGATAAACGGCTTTATTTCAGTACCCTGCAAGCCACCGCAATGGGTGTGTGGCAGGGGGTGAATACAAACCAGAATAATTTTACCCGAACATGACCCTACCGCGGTCGAACAATGTTATTATAATTCCCTATCGTTCGCGGAAAAAATAACATCTTAAATCTATCTGTTCTACACTTAATCTCTCTAATTTTATTAGTATGATCTCTCCTACCGCAGTGCCAATGGGGGAATAACACATTTTCAACATCACTGCTAAAGAGAAGTCCTTGCAATTAATGCAAGAGATTTAATTCTTCGCTCCGTTAGTGATTTCCTGCTTAGCTTCTCTAATATTTTGGACAAGGAAAGTAGAGCCAATCAGACAGCCAGCTTGGGTGGAAAAGAAAACTGGGGCTTCAGGGATGTATCAGTTAGTCTTCATTATGGTTAGGCACAGCCTTAGGATTAACTCTCACAGTTTTTGGGCAACGAATGCGGATTCAGATCATCACTTAGTACCAATGTAGTGTAACGTCAGATTCGAGAGGATAAAACAGGGAAGACATTCGATGAAGTCGGATACATAAAGGATTAACTGGGATGATAAGAAAAGAGAATCAGCAGGCTGTAGAAAATTATGAGTGAGAACAAGGAAACGGATGTTGTAGAAAAATACGGTAACATACATAAAAAGGGCCATCGAAAGCCGCAAACGAAATCATAGGGGCAGTTAATGGGAAAATGGACGGAAAGTCATGGATTACTAATGGAAGCATTAAGAAGTTAGACTTATCGTCTTTCGTGGTAAATTGTAGGCTAAGTAAGACAGAATTAGATAGAAGGAACTAAAAGGAGATAAATAATAAACTGAGAAGGGAAAATAATACGGCGAAAGAAGCGTGATGGAAGACGCAGTGATAGGATACAAGGGAATGGTAAATCTGGTGCACTTTGCGGTAACGTAGGAGCACCATCAGGAGGTAGGAATGGAAAATCCGGGAAAACAATCAAAGAAAAGACAGGAATATTGTTAATTGAATCAGGGAAGATTCAAGATTGATGGAAGGAACATAAAGGGAAGCTATTTGCAATGCAGCAATTTCAGAGAGTAAAAATCATCCGCCTTGACCGGGATTCGAACCCGGATCCCTCGATATCCGGCCGAGTGCTTTAGCCAGTTAAGCTACCGAGACGTCCTCTTACACTCTGAAATTTTGGATGACTCCGTTAAAGTTACTGTTGCGGCATCTCCCGCAGTTTCTTTGAAAAAGGAAGCTATTTGGTTAAGGCAGAAAGGAAGAAAGAATTAAACTGAAGAAGCGTTCATTGTATCGTTTGATGTGTTGTTGTGTTACATCAGGAAAGGTAAAGAAATGTATCGCTGTACTCTTGTATATTCTGCGTCCATTCAAAACCAACCTCAAACGGTACAATACCGAAAATAATAAAATATATCTCCTGTTATTTTTCTGCAACCTCACGTAACTATCCAATCCTGGATTCTTCGACGAGTGAATTTCAGGGCTTGGTAAAAGGAATTCTCTACCACTTCACCAACAAAATCTAAGTTAGCACCAAATATTGTAGTTTTCCACATCTGTGGCAGCAGATTATTAAATTTGCTCAACTTCAAATGTTGTACGAGCTTCTGGAAGTTAAAAAGTAGGCTCCTCTTTTTCATGCCTTTCCCAGGCCTGTTGGTCATAGGCAGCACCCTCATTCTACGTAGTTAATTTTATAAAAAAAAAGGATATAGCTCATAGGTTTTTCGCATCGTCTGATGGTGATGATGCATTATTTAATCGTCAATTAAAAATGGGCTCGTAAAAATCTGCCATAAAATTGAAAATGTGCTTTCTTGTCAGCCCTTTAAGTCGACGGCAGGATTAACGAATCGTACACATTCCATGTATCGCGGTTTAAGGACTGTGACTTGCAGACGGACGGATCGTGTATCTCGAAGACTTCAACTAATTAAAGAGGCAGATCACGTACTCCATCGAGTAGCCACGACGCCACTTGAATAGGACGTCGGGGACGCGTCGAGACCTGTCGGTTAAGAAAGAAGTCTGTGGGTTAAAAAAAAAAGAAAACCATCGAATTTATTCTTCTTCTTCGAAATGATAAATGCTATTTGATGGAGGAGGGTGAAAGTAAAATCCAGCCATCGGCTCAAAGATGCATATGAAAAAATCATTTTTGACCTTGAACCTTAAAGCTGGTCACTGCCAATGTTGCTCCCAACAGTCAAGAGACCTCGGTGTCTTTGGCAACTGAGGTGCCGATGAACCAATGCATTTTGTACAACTATCATCAGATACATTGTTACCCACCATACTAATCGGTTCGGTTTCTTCAGTGAACTATTGGCCCATTTATTTGCCATTCCGCAATTTCACAGTTGCGAACCATGAAGCCGGTGTTAAGTGTACTTCCATTGGGAAAAAAATATTTACGAATGTTCATAACTTCGATCGCTTACTTTTTATTTGAATGGAACTCGCAATTTAACTCGAATAAATATTGCATCAAAATAAGAATTTTAGCGCTAACTATTCATCTGATAGCAAATACCAAGAGTGGCGTAGATAAATGCCATAGCCTATGGTCGTGGGGGAAAATTTGTGACCAAAAAATAGGAAAAGGAAATCGGTGGATTGGTGGTGAAAAGGAGGAAATATAAAAGAAATGTAAATCATGGAGTTCATATCTGGTGTCAGTGATGACTAGTAAAATCTTACTATTTTAATCTAAACTCAAACGGTTAATGGAGGAAACGAAGGTGATGCGAAAATGCGATGCGATGATCCGAAAAATATACATGATAGAATCTGATGAGACTTTGAGGGTATTGTGGATCTGAAAATGAACAATTTGGTATTTTTATGTAGCCAAGTCAGTGCGATGGCTGGTAAGGTAAGCTAGCTTTCCATCTAAAGGGACCAGGTTCAAACCCGGGTGGAATTCTATAAATGACATTTAACCAATTTCTATATTCATGCCACGTCGTGAGTGCCTCAAGTTAACTACCACTCCATCAATGCCTTCACCCTTCTTTTTTCTTTCCTTCTTTTCCACTGTTCATTACAACTTTTCGAGGAAGTAGTTGTAATCTCTCAATGCTAGTTTCAAGTACTTCAATTCAGCAGTTTTTACCTGCAACATTCTCAGTCAAATACAAAATGCAGAATAATGGAAATACTGGTTTGGAAAAGGTAATTATGCACACCTAGGAACCCTCTCAGACTACAAAACTAGTGAACAATGTTCAATTGACCCTTGAACCACATCACCCACTGCTATTTCTTTGAGGTATTACTGAAAGCATCCTGCTTGGAACAACTTAATCCTTCCGTATGAGAGACAATGCATAAAACTATCATATTTCAGGGAAAATGGCACCAATAACCAGGAAAATTCAAAATGAGAGAAATGATTGGAATGGCAGTATGGCTCGATCAGAAAATAATTCAAATTCTTGGTTTAAAATAGAGAAAATGAATTGAAACAATTCTTGTCATGATAAGGCATCCTAATTTTACAGTAAATAATATATCGTATGCATTATTAAATGTGCAAAAGACACTTCAAATGAAAAGTAAAGAAATAGCCATTGTCTTGGATGCTAACATGAGCAGAAGAGACCTAATTAGCAAATGACAAATAGGAATGATATGCTCATCTTTTTACACAAAGGTATTACTTCAGAGAAGGTTAGAATAAGGGATCAGACTAGGTCGGCGTAGCTGTTTGGTTTGTAAAAGAAAACCAAGCAAAGGATATAAAGTTGGGCATGAGAAATATCAAGATAACATCTAAAATATCACAAACTGTAGTACACTTCTATGCTACCATCACATTTAGGCCTTCAAATCTTCTCAGATTCCTTCCATCACTTCAAAAATATGATGTACGCCTTCCATTTCTTTATACAAAGACCTCTTGTCCCCACTAGATAAACATACGACCTCTTCCAAAGAACTTCAATGCAAAGAAATCATTGCCACCTCCTAAGATCACTAAACCAATTCGATCCTTTGAATCTTCATGAAACAGATATTCAAAAACTAATTAAACCCACTATCACCCTAGAATCCAATTTCAGGAAAAAAACAGATTAAACACTCTTTTAAGGTCTTTAACCATATCCCTTCCCTCTATTTCAAACACCAAATTGTTCTCAAGAGGAAATTCAATACTAAAAGTCTGCTATTCTGAATAAAAGATGTTACTATTCAGAAATTTGGTACATACAAAATTAAATGCTCATACCTTGAACAGAATATATACCAGACAATGCCAACTACTTTTCAGATTCAAGCAAGATGTAGCCATCATTATATACAACAGACCAGAAAAATCCAGCACAACCAAAAATCCAAAAGATACCAACCACTCCATACCCCCCATAGACATATTTTTTGAAAACCTTGTACCATCTCCTTGACCACTATAAATGCATTTTCATCTGCAGGTACAACACTAGTTTAAATTCAGGCCTGGGCTCTAATGTATTCCCCTGTTCCAATTATCCTTACAGATTTAACCTACTCCATTCTCCTACCATCCCCTCCCCTACTTCCCATTCCCCACTCTACCTTACATCTCCAGGATCATTTGTTCAGTCATTTCATAATGATACCTAGCCTGTTGAAGATGGGTTTGCCATCAGAATACCATTGTAACTTCCTCCTTTTCCTTCTTTCTATCTTTCTTTTCTTTGATCCTCCTCACACATCATTTGTCCCTCATGACCTACCATTACCTCTATTACACCATATCCCATCCCCGATGTCTACCCATCAGCTTGTGCCACTTGAATATAAGCCAAAGTGTCGCTGGTCTTGCAGGTACCCACCATCAATAGATTATCCCACAAGCAATTTATTCTGAGGAGATACCATTCCCCTTTGTAATACCTATTTTTCTCTCATCCTACTCCTCTCTCCCTACCTCACAGTTTATGACCACTGACAACCCACCCACCCAATCTTCCTTCTATGGTGCTTTAGATTTCAGATTCAATTTTTTGTCCCCCCAAAATTTTTCATTGTTTTAGCCATTTTCACTGTTGATTCTACAATTCATTTTTCCTAGATTTTCTGTTAACAGAATAATCTTTAGTCCATAGTTAATCAACAAATTATTCAAAAGTGATTTTATAAATATATTAATTTTCATGCCTTACTCTATATTGTTATATGATTAAAGAAATAATGTATATTATTCTCTCTTCTCACACTTAAGAATACCTATGATGGAATGTAAAGCAGAAGATTTCTTAGATGAATGATTTGGATTAAGGAAAAGGAAAAAATAGAAAAATAATTGAAGCCCAAGGGGTAATTTAATGGTAGGGAAAAGTAAATGACCTTCAGTCATTTATTATAGTAAATAGAATAAGCATTACATAATGTCATTTGAAATAAATTGCTTCTTGTTACAAAGGGTATGGGAGTGTCACAGAAAGGTACGAGTGATCAACAGCCTAAATAAAGATTAGGTGATTTTATATAAAGTTGGACTGAATGGTGAAAAGGTGGGCACTTTCCTCAATAATCTTCAATGTGTACCTGCATCAAGAAAGTAATGGATGATGTATCAAAGCAAATGATTCAAGAGTGTGTATTCATGGGGATAAAATTTGTATGTTGAATAGTGCCAAGATCATATATATATACAGGTATATATATCAGGTAATCTACCGTTTAAGGTAGGCTTTTGGATGGACACAACTATTAAATAAATAATTTGTAACTCCAAACAAAACCCAATCTAGCAACCTAATCTACATCAGGTCTCTCTTCATCTCTGTGTACTTCTTTCCTCCCTTCATCCAATCTTCCCCAATCAATCCAATTTCTCCCAATATCCCTATCCCGTTCCTGTCCTTTCCTCGCTTGCCCAGCATTCTTCCCTCTGTTACCTTCTTCAACATTCCACTACCGCTCAATAGACCTTTCATCCATTTTTCCTGCCTCCATAGGATTTCTCTCAACAAACCCCTCTCCTCACCCTTCATCCCTAGTACTTCCTCATTTGTTTTCCTTTCGGTCCATTTCACCTTCTCCATTCTCCTCCATACCCACATTTCAAAAGCCTCCAATCTACGTCTATCCTCCTGCTTCAGTGACCATGTTTCCATGCCGTACATAGCTACGATCCATATCAAAGTTTTTACGAGTCTATCCATAACCTCCCTACTCAAAGTCCCCGTCATCAACTCCCTCCTTGAGAAAGCCTCCTTACCTAGTGCAATTCTTCTCCTTACGTCCCTACTACTTTGACCGTGTTGGTCCAAAACATTTCTGAGATACGTAAACTGTTCTACCTGCTCTACTTTTTCCCTTCCTTTTTTAATGTTTAGCTTAGCCTTTTTCTTTCTGGAAAATTGCATAACCTTGTTTTATTAACATTGATTCTCATCCCATATCTATCGCACTGAACCTCCAATTTACTCAGCAATGCTTGCAACCCCTTGGCTGACAGAGCAACTAATGCTAGGTCATCAGCAAACCTAACCGATTTTATGAATTCCCCTTCGACTTTCCTTCCTACCTCCAGTTATTCCCATGCCTCTTTAATCATTTCCTCCACATATACGTTGAACAGCACCGGTGACAATGGGCAACCTTGCCTTACACCTCTTCCTAACACTGCCCATCCAGACTCTCCGTTCCCCACTCGCACCTGAGCATTCTGAGACATGTACAATTTGCTGATCAGTCTCCTGTCCCTCCAATCCATTCCTATTTTCTGCAATACACACATTAATTTTTCCCAAATCACTCTATCAAATGCTTTTTCAAAATCTATGAAACAGGCAAATACGTCCTGATTGTATTCTATATTCCTCTCGATTAGTGATCTCATTACTGCAATGGCATCACGCGTACCTCTTCCCTTCCTAATACGCTACAATAAACCCTTATTCAATTTTGTTTACTTTCAGTCTCCCTACATCCTATACAACATGTCTATTCTTTGTCTCTCTCATGTCACTTGCCTGACACTACTTTTATAAATAAATGAAAAATCATGAAGAGGCACACAAAGAACTCAAAGATGTGCAGCAACAAGCTAGTGAATGGTTCTCAGCTAATAGACTATTTTTAAATTGTGAAAAAACACAATATCTTTTATGTGACCTTTTATTAGTGCTGGTAAAGCTCAAAGCTCTGTCAAGTTCCTAGGGCTTTTTATTGACTCTAATCTTTCCAGGAAAATTCATGTAACTGTAATCTTCAAAAAACTTTCCAAGAATCTCTTCCTAATAAGGAGACTCAAAGGCTGTATTCCCGAGTAGCCTTGCTTATTTTAACTTTTTCCAAAGTCACATAAGTTATGGCCTAAGGCTTTGGGGAGAAGTAAGTGACACAAAAGTCCTGCTTATATTACAAAAGAAAGCAGTTAGGATTATAACAAGTTCTGGCCTTCATAACCACTGTCATCCACTTTTTGTCAGGCTAAGAGTGATGATGGTCTTTAACATATACATTTACCAGTGCTAATTCATGTAAAAGATAATGTAACTATGAAGAAGAGGCAATATACACAGCCATAATACAAGGTCAAGAAACATGTTAGACAATACCCGAACTGCAAAACAGACTAGCTAGGTTCAAAAACGTAATTGAGGATGGGTTGATTTCAAACCCCTTGTATTCTTTAAGTGAATAGTTTGAACTTTATTGCATTCAACGTTCCTTTTTATTGGTGACCTCATTACCCTCTCTGAACCAAAACTGATCACCCCCTAAGTAATCATTTGCTGTGCTCTCCATCCCCTTATTGATGATTCTAAGAACCACTTTAGCTGCATGAAAAATAAGCTTATGGTTCTGTATTCCTCATATTGCTGTATTTCCCTTATTTGGTATAGGTTTAGGGTGCAGCAAGATAACTTCCTTTTTTGTTAGGCAAAACCCCTTTAAAAAAGGAAGTTATGGTACCGCACCTTCTACTAAAACTGATCTAACAAAGTCTTCTGGTTAACTGACTAACTTCCTCCGTCATAAATGTTTCAAATTAGTCCATAAAGACTCTTCCTCTCACATTTCCCTAAACCTTTGAGTAGTTCTGCAGGAATGTTGTCAATCCCCAAGGCCTTATTTGATTTCCCTCAGAGTTAATCAGACAGCCTAGAGATTGCAGTTTTGTTGAGTGCTTTACAGGAGCATTGTGAGAAGCATGCCAAGATAAAATGAAAATAGTAAGATTCTGGATAAGTAAGGAAGCTAAATGAAACATTAAGTACGAGGGAATAAACTAGACCAGATGCAGAAGTTCATGTATTTGGGCAGTATTTTAGAGGAAAATGGGTGTAGTAGTGGGGACATTGAGAGAATAATTGCAGAGGCGAAGGGAGACTTTAAAAGAGTCAGAGAATTGATGACACATATGCTGAGAAGCAGTAATGAGAAGGAAGTATTGGTAAAGACTTTGATGTGGAGGGTATCACCAAATGTATCTGAAACCTTTTTTATGAGAAAAGAGATGCATATTGAATAAAGAGTCTTTTGAGATGTAGGTTTTGAAAAGTTAAAAGTAAGAATGTTGTGCAGAGAGGCAGACTGAAGACTAATTTTTATTCAGGGTGGGTGAAGAGATGAAATTACTGAGTGAAATATAAAGAAGACAAAAAAGGTGGGTGACAGAAATATTAAGAGGTGGGAGGATGTTGAATGTTATGATAGTAGGAAGAATGTTGGGAAAGTCAGTTAGAGGAAAGAAGAGAAGCAGCTATTTGGACTGGATGAAGGCAGATACATGTAGCAGGTACAAAGAACTGAAGAAGGAAAATAATGTAGAGGAAATGTTAGGGTCCTATGTGAAGTGTAATAGTTGCTAGGGGATGCCCAAAACCTACCTATCATATGTATATTACACAGGCCAACAGTGTTTTTGGTGCTGGAGCTTTTAATGTTGATTTAAAGAACAATTGGGGTGCTGCATCCAATTATGACACTAGTTTTTTCCTATCAGCTATAGTTTTCAAGATATAGATATGTTGTTACTTACGTAAAAAAATCTTCTACATGATGATATGGGAATATTATATTAATAATTATCTCATTGGCCTACAATATAGAAATATACATAAAACTTATTGACAGTTTATTGAAAATAAAAGGAACACCGCAGAGTGGTTATAAATTAGTAAACTTATAGATTTATTTAACTTTGAAAATTATTTTATATATCAAATATTAAAACAACTAATCGTAAGATGTGCCATATCTAAAAAAGTAGAGCTGTTAAATAAAAACGAATTTCATATTTGCATTCAGCTCTACAAATATAGTTAAAATCATCACAAAGATTCCCGGCACCAAAAAAAAATTTTTTTTTGTAGGCCTGTGTTATCAGTGAGTATTATAGTCTTCAGATGGGACTTCATCATCCATTTCTCTTCAGAGTTTAGAAGTACTCAGCTCTTTACCGTCATCCGTGATTTTCTCTACAGCCTGCTGATACTCCTTTCTTGTTAATCCATTTAATGCTTCTACATTCCATTTCTTAACCCGCCGCCCTTGTTTATGTATATATATATATATATATTTATTATATCAGTGTAAAGTATATTTTCTCGATAGCTCAGGTGGTTAGAACATCTGCCTGTGAAGCGGAGAGAATAATAATCAAGCAGACCACTAATGTAAAAATGTTTTCCTCAACCAGGACTTAAACACCGGATCTCTCCGCTTCACAGGCAGATGTTCTAACAACCTGAGCTATCGAGAAAATCTACTTTACACTGATATTATAAATATTTATATATACATAAACAAGGGCGGCGGGTTAAGAAATGGAATGTAGAAGCATTAAATGGATTAACAAGGAAGGAGTATCAGCAGTCTGTAGAGAAAATCATAGATGACAGTAAAGAGCTGAGTACTTTAGAGGAAAAATGGGAATGTATGAAGACAGTGATTTTGAAAGCTGTAAGAGACACTATAGGAACCGTTAACGGGAAAAGGATGAGGAAACCATGGGTAACGGATGAGATATTTGCAAAGATGGATGAGAGAAGAAGATGGAAGAATGTAAGCACTTAGTTAGTGAGTTAGGCTAAATGAAGTACAAAGAGTTAAACAACAAATTGAGAAGGGCCTCAAATAAAGCAAAAGAAGATTGATGGAAATATGTTCAACGTATATGTGGAGGAAATGATTAAAGAGGCATGGGAAGAACTGGAGGTAGGAATGAAAGTCGGAGGGGAATTCATAAAATCGGTTAGGTTTGTTGATGACCAAGCATTAGTTGCTCAGTCAACCAAGAGGTTGAAGCATTGCTGAGTGAATTGGAGGTTCAGTGCGATAGATATGGGATGAGAATCAATATTAATAAAACAAAGGCTATGAGATTTTCCAGAAAGAAAAAGGCTCAGCTAAACAGTAAAATTGGAGGGGAAAAAATAGAGCAGGTAGAACAGTTTACATATCTTGAAGTGTTTTGGACCAATACGGTCAAAGTGGTAGGGACAGAAGGAAGAGAATTGCACTAGGCAAGGAGGCTTTCTCAAGGAGGAGGAAGTTGACGATGGGGGCGTTGAGTAGGGATGTTAAGACAAGACTTGTAAAAACTCTGATATGGAGCATAGCTATGTAATTTGAAAATGTGTTCCTTCCAAGATATGTTTCTATGCAGGATAACTCCCAGGAATTGAGTGCTGAAAGTTTGGGGAATGCTTACACCTGCTGCATCTATTGAGATTGTAGTGAAAACTTTGTTTTTATTAGTGTAATAAATCAGGCTGAACTTGTTAAAATTGAATTTTAGGAAGTCAAGGAGACACCATTCATTGAACACCTGAGCTAGTTCAGCTGCTATTTCTATCAAACTCTCCACTGAAGAGGCTGACACAATAGTATTTGTATGATCAGAATACAGTAATGGGTCTATTTCCTTAATGGATTTAAGCTTATCCGGTACATCAATAATATAAATTCAAAATAAAATAGGACCAAGTACAGAACCCTGGGAACATCTAGGGTTCTGTACTTGGCCTTATTTTATTTATCATTCTCTACCAGGAGAAACAAATTTGGAGCCATTTCTTGAGAGCTACACACACTGATGCTTTCACTTAGATATGATTCAATCCATTTGCTTAATGTACCCCTTATGCCATAAATTTCAATTCATGCAAGAGTAGCTGATGATTGACACAGTCAAAAGCTTTAGTGAAACCTCAAAATAAACCTTAAGTTTCAGTTCTATTTTTTTTAGGTAATCTACCAAATTAGGTAGGTTTTTGGATGGATACAACTATCAAATAAATGTTTTATAGCTCTTAAAAAAACACAATCCAGGTACCTACTCTACATCAGGTCTCTCTTCATCCCTGTGTACTTCTTTCCTCCCATCATCCCATCCAACATCCCTACTATGTTCCTGCCCTTTTGCTCATTTGCCTAACATTCTTCACCCTATTACCTTCTTCACATCCCACTGCTGCTCAATATGCCTTTCATCCATTTTTCCTGCCTCCATAGGATTTCTCTCAACAAACCCCTCTCCTCACCCACCATCCGTAATACTTCCTCATTTGTTTTCCTTTTGGTCATTTCACCTTCTCCATTCTTCTCCACACCCACATTTCAAAAGCCTCCAATCTACGTCAATCCTCCTGCTTCAGCGACCACGTTTCCGAGCCGTACATAGCTACGCTCCATATCAAAGTTTTTATGAGTCTTTTCTTAACCTCCCTACACAATGTCCCCATCATCAACTCTCTCCTCCTAGAGAAAGCCTTCTTGCCTAGCGCAATTGTTCTCCTTACGTCCCTACTACTTTGACCACGTTGGTCCAAAATACTTTCAAGATACGTAAACTGTTCTACCTGCTCTATTTTTTCCCCTCCTATTTTAATGTTTAGCTTAGCATTTTTCTTTCTGGAAAATCGCATAACCTTTGTTTTATTAATATTGATTCTCATCCCATATCTATCGCACTGAACCTCTAATTTACTCAGCAATGCTTGCAACCCCATGCGTGATTGAGCAACTAATGCTTGGTCATCAGCAAACCTAACCGATTTTACGAATTGCCCTCTGACTTTCATTCCTAGATCCAGCTCTTCCCTTAATGCCTCTTTAATCATTTCCTCCACAGATACGTTGAACAGCACCGGTGACAATGAGCAATTCTGCCTCACATCTCTTCCTAACACTGCCCATCTGGACTCTCCGTTCCCCACTAACCCCTGAGCAGTCTGAGACATGTACAGGTTGTGGATCAGTCTCTTGTCCCTCCAATCCATTCCTATTTTCTGCAATACACGCATTAATTTTTCCCAATTCACTCTATCAAATGCTTTTTCAAAATTTATGAAACAGGCAAATACGTCCTGATTGTATTCTATATTCCTCTCGATTAGTGATCTCATTACTGCAATGGCATTATGCGTACCTCTCCTCTTCCTAAACCCAAACTGATCATCCCCTAAGTGATCATTTGCCCTACTCTCTATCCTTTGGTTGATGATCCTGAGAACAACTTTAGTTACATGGGATATCAAACTTATTGTTCTGTAATCCTCACATGATGTAGCCATTACTTTTTTCGGAATAGGAACTAACACTGGTCTTACAAAGTCTTCCGGCCAGATTCCTTCCTCATAGATACTACGAATCAGTCCATATAGAGTCTTCTTTCCACATTTCCCTAAACCTTCCAATAGTTCCACAGGAATGTTTTCTACCCCAATGGCCTTATTTGGTTTCATCTCCCTTAATGCCCTTTCTATTTCATTCAGTTCTATTATCCAAATCTAAAAGTGTTTGATTCATTATGTGATATGTGGCTATTGTAGAGAGCCTTGTTTTTCTAAATCCATGTTGAATTGTGGATAATAGGTTATATGTTTCAAGATATGATATTAGGTGATGATATAAAACTATTTAAAATATTTTCCCCAACTGATTCAACAGGAATATTAGTCTTTTTTTAGAATTCATGGCCACATTGCAACTTTTTCCTTTGTATATTAGCACTATTTTGACTGGTTTTAGAGGGCTTGGGAAAAAGGCTGAGTTTTAGGGATTCATTAGTTAAGAAAAACAGATGATCTTTAATTGTATCAAATGACCTTTTTTATGGCTATCCCTGGGATGTCATTTAATCCAAGAATAAATTTGTTAGAGAATTTATTGATACACTGATTGATTGATGTTGGTCAGGGGCATAGATATAATGAATTGCATGTGTTGGGAATATGAGAATTATTAACTGAACTGACTAAAACTGTTACATTTTGATGGGATACGTAGAAATCACTCAGAATGGAGGCCATTTTTGAGTAATCAGGAAAAGAATTTCCAGGAGAGTCATGCAGTTGAAGATCTTGTTGTAAATTACGTGTAACCTTGGATTCATTAATACTTTTCCAGATCTCTTTAGATTTATTGTCAGTATTGGTAAGTCTATGGTTGTTGAAAGATTTTTTTGCACATAGTAAGGTTTGGCAATAACCCAATGCCCAAATTTTGCCCATTTAAAACTTACCTTGACTGGTAGACTACCATTTATAATAATCTGATAAGAGAATTAGGTTATAATTTAGATCAAACCAACCACAGTTGATGACTAGTAAAGATTATAATCCAGAAACGAAAAAACATATAAAGAGATAACATCTCTCATATAATGAGAAAATCTCTAATTAACGGTATGAAAATAAATAATTTAAGTTTGTTTAATAATAACAGAGCAGAGGTATGATCCATGGTCAGTGGGTTAGTGGCCAACCCCCATCAGGAAATAAAGATATTAAATTGAGTCTTATATTCAACTTTGAAACTAATCTCTGAATGGTTAAGGATAAGGTCTCCCAAATGCCTTGTTTAAATAGACAAGCATGATTTTAATGTGCATGGTTTGAAATACGAAAGCTAATATATACGTCGATCTTAGGTCCATTTCATAAGAAGTACCAAGAGAAAAATTTATACAGAGCAAGATGCAAAAAATTCTGGTTTTTTATGGTATTTATGATAAATAAATTTGGGGAGGTTTCATGATATAGATCAAGCTATATTATATGATGATGCCGAACTGCTAGATATAAGATACATGGATGAATTTTCGTAGTTCTTTTAAATGTTAAAACTGCCTTTTTAGACAATCATGAATATTTTTTTATCAACTGATCCTAATTTTCTTCAGCTTCTGGCCATGTTTGTCGATAAATATTTTTTAGATCTCGCCCGATATTTTTACGAAGTCATTAATGCTTTTGAATATTCGGGCAAGAAAACTTGGCCAATAATGAAGACTATTATCTGGGACTGCGTGAGTTTCTCCTTGCATCAATGGTATTATGAAATCATGGTCACACAACAACGATAAACACCTTTGTATCATGCGATGAACCATGCAAACTATTAATATGGTAATCCTCTACCTGAATCATATCTCCTATTTCATAATATCGATTTTTCCATGACATATAATAGTTCTGCATTCATTTTCTCCTATAAATTGTAATATAAAAGTAATATTAATAATTAAGTAATATTGATTTACCTTTAACTAATTAGTTCCAAACTGGTTCCAGATTAAGTTCAGGTACTCAAAATGCTTGTCAAATTTTATTTTGTAGGTTTTTCCCCCGAACACTGAATCTTCTGTCTCTAAGTTAGTGTATTTTTACCGTTTAAAATTCTACGTCAATTTCCCTACTCGTGGTTCTAAAATGGCGCCAAAAGCTAACGCCTGCAAACGAAACATGAAAAACGAAAATCGAATGCATTGCAGGGAGTTAACATGCGGGTTTACCCATTTGAAAAAATGGACAACTATTTCATAAAGTTTTAAACATCGTGAATGAGTGTTTTTCTTCCAAAAGGTTATAGGTTGAACCCGTTGAACTTGCGGTTATATCTGTCGCTGAAATGTTACAGGTTAGTACATGTTATAAGTTTATATCACACATCATCATGTTTCTTTCCAAAAAATGTATTGCTTTTTCAGTCTCTCATGCTTGTAGCTATTAGCACTGTCCAATTTTAAATTTAAAAAAATGTGTTATTTCAGAATTTAAGGTATATTACCAATGGAATTGTGCAGCGGACTCCTACGAAAACCTTTACAACACCTTTAATATCACTTACAAGGAGATTAAGCGATAATTCTGTTGTAAAGAAAGATGAAGGTCCTCCGTCGGAGACAGCTCCATGTCAAGAAAGCCCTCCTGCAGTATGTCTTTAATTTTAATGTTAAAATATGTTTTTTTACGCTAGGGTTATGTTTTCAGTATCGTAGTGAAACTACTTCTAGTATCGTTTTCCCCATCTGATAAAAAACGGCAGGTATATTTTAGCTTTATTTTGTTTTGACTGACTCAATCGACTTCCATAGCACGCGACTCTTACAGTTTTCGTTATGCCATGCCGTTTGAAAGAACTTCGAGGTATACCTTAGAGATACCATGTGTAGCATTGAAATGAGACCTTCACTTAGATAAACATCTGGAGTAAGTTTCATGTGAAAAGTGATCAATGCTTCAAATATCTAAATACAGATAGGATATTTGAGAATAAAATTAGTAGAAATATTTTGCATTCAGTTACCGTAATACTATGATAGCTTATTTGTTCAATGTATGAAGATAAACATTTAAGGGAGTAAAAGAAAGTTAGTGCCAATGAATTTCCGTTGCTTCGCTATCTGCTTGTACCTCTTTAACACAGTAGAATTTAAATAAATCCAAGCAATAGGTTTTGGAAGTTTTAGTTGTCCATTGGCTTTCTATGAGCAAATCTGCTCTTAGCAAAATAAGTAAATGAGCACCACTGTAATGATGACCCTTCCATTTGCTAACTGCAGTTTCAGATGGTTGGGATGTGATGCAGAACTTGCCGGCTTTAATAAGAAAGTAATTATTGTTTTATGGGCTATTATTTTCTCGAGTAGCTTTGAAGGAACCATTACCTGATCTGCTTCCAGAGAGCCATTAACCCTGCTTTTTAAAAGTTGCAATGGGCTGATGGAGTAGTGAATTTCTTACAAATTTTATTGTTTCAAAAAGAGAAAGGGTTGAATGATACATACAAATCTAATTATCTGGTTGAATAACTTTAATTTATTTAAGTTTTTTAAAAGGCGTTTCATCATGTATTTATGCAAGTATAAGACAAATTCTTGGATGTGTTAGCCATTTTTGCAAAAATGGAATTGAATTAGTGGTATTCTCTTAACTATATGTAACATTGGGTATTTCATAAATACTCCAGTATTAGTGAAGTGAATCAATGTTTTTCATCTATTTTACTTTCTTCAATACAAAATTTTAATTTTTTAAAGTGGTGTCTGAGTTCCAATACTTTTAATCCTATAGGCATTACTTTTTGATCTGCCTGATGGTTTTATTTTGATTTATTAACTTTATAATTAAATTCAATTAAGCATTTTATAATTAAAATCATATCCACTTTATTTTCAGCCACCTGAAGAGTTTGATAAGCTCTACAAGACAGTGGAGCTAGAAATGAGAGCATATGAACCATCAGTATTAAAAAGTTACTCATGGTTTACCACAACTGCTGCAAAAGAATTAGGCATTAAAGTTGGAGAGTGGTAAGTTACTTGTTCTGGGTGTCATCAAGGTTCTTCAGCTCCCGAATAGAATCAATGTATTTATATTTTTAAATGATAGGAGGGCCTATTGAATCTTTTGCCTTTATTTATTGAAAATCAAATAATTTAGTTTATATTCAAATTAATACAAGCTCGCCTTATCTTTAGCAAAGTTGTAGCAATTGTAAATAGTTGGCTTTTCAAGGATTCAGGAAATGTAGCAATATGGAAACTCTTGATATTCATAAGGATTGCCAGTATTTTAAATGTTAATATGTTCAGGCATTTTAATAACTATAATGGCCAACTAGCATAGTGTTTTTTAAAGGTTAGTGCCTTAAACTCAAATTATGTGGTTATCCCTGACTTTCTCTCTTCTCTCTCTGTGAAAATACTGAAATGCAATGTACAATAAACTCTTGATTATCCATGTGTGGAATATCCATACTATTCTCTTCCCATCACCTCAAACTTAAAATAAAATTACAATTGCCAAGATAATTAAATACTTTGAAATATTGATATAATTTTGAAAAATATAAGTTTGAAATGTCTCAGCGTTCTTAAAAGGTTTTTATTTCACAAAATCAGAAGTTTTCAATAGTACTTAATTTTTTAATTTGAACATTTTTCTAACATCATTACTTTACCATTTTTGTTTCCCTCACATTCATTAGCCCTGAGAATTCCATGTTCTTCGTTTAGGTGTTTTCCTGTGCCCCAATTGAGTCATTAACTATCTACTCATTATTGTTTAAACCGGTATCATATGACCAATATGAATCCATATTAGCGATTAATTGCCCGAAGGCAATCGCTTGTTTTCTTGGCTATGTGATTGGTTTAGCTTTCTGATGAAAATATGTTCAGCTATTCGCTTTATGATATTTCTGTGTTCTTGTAAAACTGTGTTTCCAACCTTATAAAATTGGGTGAAAAACAGAAAAATTTGTTCTTGCTATTACTAAATATTCATATTAATCACTTGGAATGAAAAAGAATTTCATTATGTATCTGTACATATCATGACCATATTTCCCACGCATTTCAGTTATCTGTTTTTTTATTGATTATCCATGCTTAATCTTAGATCCATTAGCATGGACAATCGAGAGTTTATTGTATATTATTTTCATTGAGAGGTAACTCTGGTAATTCCGGTGACATAGCCAGAAAGTTTCTTCATTGCGGCATCTCCCGCAGTTTCTGGGAAGTTTCTTCAATTGTAGATGATAATGTAAGCATAGGAATTTATAGAGGATGAAATAATGAAATGCACAAAATACAATAGAGGTCTCTTGATAGTTTTAGGGAAATGCCTAATGTCAGTGGTTAGCCTTTGTGAACTTTTCCTATTACTATCAATTGGAGTTAGTCCTATGTGCTTCTTCCTTACAGCACGTCTACTCCTAATAGGACTTCTTTATTGGTGTTTTTCTCCATCCTATCTTACTCATTTTTCAAACACTTCAATCTTTACTTTTTTGACACTGTTGATGTTAACTCTTAACCGCAATAGAACAGTATCCTTTAATGAGGTGTTTCCTTACTCTGTAGTAAACCGTCTTACGGTAGAGTACCATAATTCTCTGGTTTGTTCCTCTTATTATGTATTGCTTGCATATTCCATCATTGATGATCTGGGTACCCACATGTATGGGACATAACTCGTTCCTCTGTTTAGAGAATTTTTATCTCTTTCAAAAAAGCCATTTTGCCATGATTTATGCTTTTTTATGAATGCAAATGTCTGCATTTTCCTCTCTATTTTATTAGAAAAGTAAATATTGAGTGAAAAGAGTACATAATTGTCATATTTCTATGTTTTCTCTTGCTTCTTCAATAGTTCAGTTACACCCACATCACTGTCAAATGCACCTGGTACAGTCTGCAGATAACCCATGCTATCAGTTTCATACATGTACACCAATTGAGTAAATTGAAGAATGACTTTTTGTTTTTGGGATTACGGGATGTGTTTTGTTAGGAGAGACAAAGAGATTGTCTTAACATTGTCTGCCTCTCTCTTTAAAAAATCTCCCTTAAAAAGGAATATGCATATTAAAAATAATATTATTTCAGGGATTATAGTTAAAATAATATTATAATAGGAGGAAAATGTTGGGACTACTGACTGAAGAGTCCCAGGTTTTAATTTGCGATTGGTGGTTCATTTGCGCAGCCCTGACTAAAATCAGCAGGTCTGATTTTATCAATACCAGAACTGCGTGGAAAAGCACATGGCATATGTGAAGGATCTACCTTCCGTGCATAATCATGTTGTTTGAATTTCATGTACTTTTGGTCTTATCTGGAGAACTTTAATAATGCCAAAAACTTAACATGCATCAATATTCATCCTTAAGCTGATTTATGTGGTTTAATTTGGTAACGTAGGTTACAGATAGTCATTGACTTGTGATGTAATGGCTTGCAATGCCATGGTTGTAACATTTATGATGTTTATTTATTATGAAGCATGCATATGCGAGCATATGACACTTGGCATGCATCTCCTATACTATAGCTACAGTTACATTTACCCAATGCTGGCCCAGGTGCAATTTGCGATTTGACTTGCTTCCTGATTTTTAGGGGGACATGCATGTCATATGAGTTTTAGCTACCTTTTTACAGTTTTCAATCTTGAATTAATTCACTTTGGGGCCTTATATAATTTGTAAATAAAATGTCCTGATAAAATCATTCAAATTTTAAGCTTTTATTATTTCTGCCTGTATTCCAGCTGGGCTGTCAGGAAACCTGACCATGATCGATTTTCATTGCTGAAATCAATCCATATATACAAGAAGCATCAAGTCCAATATGAAGTCCGAACATACTTTCGTTTTGCTAAATTTCATTGTCTAACATCATCAACGGCAGATACATTCCTTGAGTACATAGAAAGAAATTTGCCAGAGGGAGTAGGATTGAAAGTTACCAAGGTGAGATTCCTGTATATTATACATAGGAAGTATGTATGCATTAGGATGTAATGTGTGTTCTTGGTTTTTACTGAGGTTCTGTCCTGTTCATCTTTAAAAAGGAATGATGAATGAAGGAATCTTGTAAATTTAGTGTGACTAATCATCTGTTATTGCCTAATTGCATATTTATTTGTTGTTTTGAGGCATGGCTGTATGCAGAATTTCTCATTGTTTAGGTGAAATCTTAAATTTACTCTTTTAACTAGAACAGAGTGACTGATTAAAAAATATTGGGAAGCAATTGAGGTAAAATATCAAGAATATGGATCATATCTTACAAAATCGTTTTATGGAGTAGTTAATTAAGAATGAGATATGCTACAACTTTTTTGAATGAATTATATGGTTTTTGTAAATGCCTCCTATTTTGTTGAAAGTTGATCCATCATGTTTCACTTATTACTCCACTACGAAGTGTGGTAGAGGTATGAGTCAAAGCTCATGGTAAGATTAAACTCTAACCAAGAAAATGAAAGCAGTAATTAATGATAATTTTTAATTTTCTTAAAGTTCACATTTAATATTATCATCAAACAACATTTCTCAAATACTCCACATCAAAATCGATCAAAGTAATGTATTTTGATAATTTATAAATGTGTGTCTTTACGTTAAAAAATATATCCCATGGCAATTCATATTCAAGAAGGTCTATAAAATATTTACTATCCTCCATTTTTTCTCATCCAGAATCAACTGGTTAATCCCGGTGCATCTTGGATTACTTACTCAACGAATATTTTTTTTCTGTAGCAAGTTTTGGATTGGATAATATAATATTGCCACAAAGTATTAATTCTGGGAAAATTAATTACTGTATGTCCTGTCAGGAATTTCAGGTTAGAATTTATGAGAAATTCTTGGATGAGACTGAAATGGATCAAAGTATTAAAATGTTAACACTTTATGCAAAGAAAATGGAATTGTTACTTTAAAAAATTAGCAGCTATATCAACGTTTATTCATCTTAGAATCCCAAAAATTTGTCATCCCTGCTGCTAAATCATTTCTGCAGTCAGCTTCTCTGGAGTTGTCACGTTCCTCTTACACAAAGTCATCTTCACTTCTGTCTAGCAATTGCTAATTCCACATTTTTTAAAAATACTTTATGATAGTGTTTAACCTATAACTTTCTGCCTAGAGTTTTTGAGTGCCACTCACAAGCACTAGAAATTGACCATTCTTTCCATGAGTGTGATGTCATGAATTGGTGCCTCTATTCACTTAATCCACTTGTCATGCCTTCACCCCTTGAATGGTTTATTGACTGAAATGTCCAGAGGCTGCAATTAGGAAGTTAATCCACCAGTAATTGCAGCAAGATGCATCTTCAGTTCAGTAGCAAGGCTTTGTGCTGATTATACGGGCTTTAAACTGACTGCAACTAATAAAGATGGTTTCTGCATGAGACTACCTGGATGCTAGGACCACACCATCCGTAACCACAGCTTCATACTCTAGCTCCATCCATCCTGTGGGATAAAGACGAATATAAAGTCCATGTAGAATTGTGCATTTAGGCAATATTTTTCCTGGAAAGAGTAACAAAGGAGAGAGTTTTAAATAGTCAGTGCAACACACAAGAACAATGGTATAATTAGTCTTCTCATTACCAGAGTTCTTTGTCATTACTGTCTTAGCACCTTTAACAACTCCTATAATATTTGATGGCTCCTCAAATGTCAAGGGTACCTTATCCATGTTCCATATTTGTCCAATCTCAAAACATTCTTTTTCTCAAGTGGAATTCTTTTTCTCAAAGTATGGAATTGTATAACCTTCTAATTCTTTCATTTTAAGTGGCAGTGTTTGTCCTGTTGTAGTTCTGGTATGCCTGCACCGGCCATTTCTCTTCATGAATCTCTTGCCCCATTCTGCTATCCCCAAAGAATTGCCAGTAGACATACCAATCAGTACTTTTTTGCTTCAATTATAATAATTTTTTTTTCAAACAGTAATCCTGTTCTTCCTGTGATTTACTATCCAGTTCTTAGCATATCCTTCAAGCTTTGGCCATTTAGGAGAACATGAGAATAATGTTTTTTTACTCTAATCTGCATCTGCCAAATAGATGTTCTGCATCCTCCATTCCCCTGTCTTCTTCTCAGTTGGAGGTGAGCCAAAATGTCAACCTGTGTGGCACACCTTCTCGCTTTTGATCCCATGAGGTTATTTTAATTTTAAATTGTTATGCAACACTTAGTGTCTGTGTGCGAAAGGAAATGTTCGCACTAAATAAAAAGGAATGCACTCTTACATATTATGCATTGAGCGTTGTTATCATAATACTTATAATTGAGTGCCTGATGATTCCAAGTTTGCTACTGACCCAAAACAGTGTTATTATTAAAATTTGTGATAAAGACAATCATTTTCTATGCCTGATGAGGGAAAAATACATAATAGAAAGTTTTTTCTTGCTGAATTGGCTTACTATTAATTGTGTAATCAGTAAAAGGTTGTAACTAAATTCTATCAACCAGCCATAGTAATACACATATATTATTTACTCATCTTGTGGGAATTTCTTCAAGCTAATTAGCTATTTTATGATAACTAAATCAAAGTTGTCACAGAAGTAGCTAGGACTCTATTATTTATTAATGAATTTTGATGACTTTCTCTTTTTTCTTGATGACTGCAGTTGGGGGGATGGGGAAATATTATTTGCCTAATGTACTTTAACGTGAGGTTGGTCTTAAAGCTGAACATTAATTGCCTCTTCAGAGAATGAAAACCTTCTCATTAATATGATTCTATTGGGCTGAGGGTAGGCAATGCATCCTATGGAAACTGCTTGCCTCCTTGAGTACTGAGACATTATTTCCTCTTTTATTATCAAGGTTTGTGTATTCATTTCCACGCTGACATTTCTCCGGGGAATTTCTCATTTATATTACATTTAAGTAATGTACCAATGAGGCTGAAGTCTTTGTTGCTGTTCAGTGAACTATGAAACTATTTACAGATTATTATAAATTAAATGTTATAATTTAAAATTATATATTTGTTACCTTTGGGTTATAAGTGACACATCAATGACCTGTTATCTAGGAGATGCTGTCAATATAGTAGATCAGGACAATAATTTACTCTGTTGTATTTCCTCAAATCTCCCAATTTCAGTCAAAATGGAACATGGTATTAACTGTCACTGAGAGGTGTGGAAAACTTTGGTGAACACATAATAGTACATATGCTTAAAATTCATCTATTTTTTATCTTGTAGGTTTCTGTTTATTGGCAGGGTTTGTATTTCATGATATAAACAAACATGAGTCATCCAATTGAATATATGGCTGCGTAGATTTTCGCGGTGGTGGCTTGAAGAATTCTGCACATTCGGGTTTTCACCGTGTTGTTGTTTGAAGCTGAAGTTGACGAAGTCTGCTTCAAACAACAACGCGGCGAAAACCCGAATATGCAGAATTCTTCATCCAATTGAATAGTTGATGATGAATCTTAGTTACTACAAAAGGACCTAGTTTACTGACAACTTTATTAATATCTTTTTGGGTAAGAGTAATGGTTTTATGAAAGTTTTATTCACAGATGTTATTAATATAGAATTAATGTTGACAAATAATTATGACTATTGATTCAAATTGCATGGTAATGTAGTTTTTTTGATTAATTTTTTAATTAATGAAGTCTATAAATATCAGTACTAATAATTTTCAATACAAATATTATTTATAACCATTAGACTGTTGTTTTAGCATATATTGGTCTCTCCTAATGTTTTGATAATTCCTTCTCTAAATATAGTGGTTGGATTTGAAATACAAGGATGTAAACTATACTTTCATGTGTGTACTATTGATAGTCATCTTGCAGCTCTAAGGGGCTCAGAGAGGTACCCTTTGGCAAAATTTTCCATGTGATTTTTCGATGTAGGAGACTTCAGGAATGCCCGGCAGTGGGATAGCATATGGGAAATATTGTTGAAGGATACTCCTTAGGGGTCCTCTGAGGTGGGAAATGGCTTAATACTGGTAGAGAAATATTCTGGGGAAGGGTAAGATATGTGCAAGATACAACTGCTTCTAAAATATCCTCAGGATGGAGTATTTAGTGTAAAAGAATGTTTTGTATCTATTTTTAGGTGGCCATTGAGAAGCTTCCTGATCACATTAAAGCACCCGCTCCCATGCAGTTAGAACAGTGATATTTAATCACCGATGCTATAATTTGATAGTAACAGAGGACCTATCACAGGACTCAAAAATTAAATTAAATTAATGTTTGTGATCGAAATTTATTTGTGGTGATAACCTTTGAAATGAGGAAAATGTATTACTAGAAGCTGTTTTATAGCTTTTTGTATTGTTGTGTTTGCAAATACAAATTCTGATTATCAGAACCATTACTAGTTACTTTATAACCTTGAATATTCTTTTGCAATCAAATATCATAGGCATATTGTTGTACACTCTCATCCAGAAACAGCTCGCCATTTTTCTTGGAGGGGGATGTTTAATAATAAGTTCCTCAAGATACTATATCCTTTGCCTCTCCTTATCTACTTTCTTAAAATTTATTTGTCTTGAGATGGTCAAAATGGTAGAAGAAGAAGAAAAAATTAGTTAGAATAGGAACATGGAATGTTAGGAGAATATTGAGGACTGGCAAATGAGAGAATATTAAGCGAGAGATGGAAAGAGGTAATATAGATATTTTAGGTCTATGTGAGGTGAGAAGAAAGGATAGCACGCATTACTGGAGTGATAATGATAGAATAATATACAGCGGTGGAGACAAGAGCCAATGAGGAATTTTCATAATATTAAATAAATAGGTAGGAAGAAACGTAGTCAACATAGAGCAAGCATCAGATAGAATATTACTCGTAGAGATTAAAGCAGAGCCGATGAACTTGGTCATTGTTCAGGTATACATGCCACCGAGCAATCACAAGGAGGAAGAAGTCGATAGGATGTACGATGAGTTAGAGGATATAATCGCGTGTGTTCCTGCAGGGAAACATTTGATAGTGATGGGGGATTGGAATGTGACGGTAGGCGAAGGAAAAGATGGTAATGAGGTGGGGGACTACGGTTTAGGCACAAGGAATGACCGCGGGGAGGAAGCAATTGAGTTCTGCAGGAGATAGGGGTTAGTCATCACCTACACATGGTTTAGACACCAAAAAAGGCGTTGGTATACATGGAAAATGCCAGGTGACTCAGAAAGGTATCAGTTAGATTATATTGTGGTTAGGCACTGGCTTAGAAACAGTGTGATAAATTCGCACAGCTTCCCAGGAGCAGATGCAGACTCTGACCACAATTGAGTTGTTATGAAATGTAACGTCCGTTTCAAGAAGATAAGGCAAGGGCAGCAGGTTAGGAAATGGAATTTAGAAGCATTAAATGGATTGACGAAGAAGGAGTATCAGCAGGCTGTAGAGAAAATGATGGATGACGGCAAAGAACTTAGTTCTATCGAAGAAAAATGGGAATGTATCAAGAAAGTGATATCGAAAGCCACAAAAGACACTATAGGAATCATTAATGGGAGAAGGACAAGGAAACCATGGATCATGGATGAAATGATTACAAAAATAGATGAGAGAAGAAAATGGAAGAATGTAAATGCAGAGTTAGGCAAAATGAAGTATAAAGAATTAAACAATAAATTGAGACGGGCCACAAATAAAGCGAAAGAAGCTTGGTGGAAAAAGCAGTGCAAGGATATGGAAAGTCTACTGAGGAAGTGTGAAATTGGTGTGCTCTACAGCAAGGTTAAGTTATTATCGGGAAGTAAGAAGGCAAGATCTGTGCTAGCAGTTAAAGATAAGTGGGGTAAGAAAGAAAGTAAGTATTAGTAAGGAATTGAATTAAAGTATGGAATGGAAGTAATAAATTCAATGAATTATTTCAAATGCCAAGGTTCTACCATCAGTGGCTTGATTTGTATCATCTGTAGGATGATTTTTGTAGATGAGTGTACTGTCTTCTCAATCAGATAACCATTTTAGGAATGAGAAGAATAGTGATAGTTATTTTTATTTTCATGTTGTACTTGTGTTGTTTGTTGATGTTGATGGGTGCTATATTTTAACATTGTGTTGTCTTTCTGTGTATCAGAAATATTGCCTAGAAGGAACTTGACTATGTCTCCATTGAGAAACCATTTATCCAAGGCCTTGGTTCTATACAGAACCTGTACACATTAGGCTAACAGAAAAATTCTGCAAATGTCCATATTTGTAATAGATGCTTTCACTCTAACCATTAACATGCTTTCACACTAACCGGTTTTATATCTTCTTGGTAATACATGGTTTTAATGCTATTGATGTCTCTCTAGTGTTACAGAAAAATTGTTGCTACTAATAACATTTATTCAGTTTTAGCTAGTGTTCATTATAGCACTTGGACCCCTCGAAATATCAGAACAAGAAATATATTAAGTTATGAGCATATTTTTACCATTATGTAACAGATTTTTAGAGTGTTTCTGGAAAGTGAATGCTAATCTTAAATAATTTTGCTTTGTCGGCGTATGTCCTTAATGTGTTCTTCAAAGTTATGTACTTCTACTGTTAATCCTGCTCTTTACGATTAACTTTTTCCAAAGTTCATAGCTAGATGATAAATAGCTATAGGGTGACTATGAATATAATGCCTCCCACATATTTTCATGGAGACTACAACAGATACAGTGAGTATAATATTACAGTTAAATAGAATAGGATTTCAGCTACATAGTTATTTTTCCACATAATTACCTCAATTTCTGATGAACCTTTGTCAGTGGTGAACTAGAGCCTGTATATTGCACTAATAAAGTCTAAACTAGCAGAGACAAACCTCTTCCTTACAGCAGTATTGACAGCTCCTGGAAAATGTTCCCCTGGTTGTCTATTTATATAAGTCCAAAGAAATAGAAGTATTGGAGGTGTTAAATCAGGACTAGAAGATGGAATGGTATAGGACAGTCCAGTCACATTTTGCGATATGCACAATGACCACTGAACTGTGATGAAGCTACTGCATCATGGTGCTGCAAGTGAAAAGGTATTTTCTCTTCAGGCTTGACTGGAAATGTGGGCTTTCAGTTATCATCTTATTATCGATGAATGATTATTGATGCATTATGAATTGACAGTTTTACCTAGCTCCAGAACATCCAAAAGGAGAAATTTATTTATTTTGCATTAGTCGGAAAACAGCACCTCAACCAACAATTTGACAATTACATACACTTAAGCCCTAGGTGGGGGAAAACCACCTAGGCGGGAATGGAACCCATGACCTCTGGGCTGGCAGATGAGGACGTTATCCCGCTGCCACAGGGACTGGCAAAAATCCTTCCTTAAGGAAAAATAATGGTAAACATTGTTAGAATAAAAGGAGGCACAAATGTTGTCATTGGTGGTATTCTGCTGGCATAGGGTACATTTTGGATAGATGTGGGGGCTGCACATTACAGTGCTTATAAGTTCTAACTAATTCGATACAAAATATCCTTGGACTCCAAACTATATAATACACTAACTCATTATTTATTTTTGCATACTTCCTACATTCCTTAATTTGCATACTTTCTACATTCCAAAATACCTATTCTTTTCTTCCCTTTACTTCATTTTCCCAGTGTTCTCACCTCTACTACTGTCTTCAGCATCCCGTTTCTTTGTAGTATCTCCCCCACCCACTTGCTCTACCTTTTGCAAATTTCTCCAAGCAAACTTCTCTCTTCACTTACCATACCTTGAACTTCATTGTAGTTGTCTTTTGTGCCCATTTTATTTTTCTACTCTTCTGCAAAGCCAAATCTCAAAGGCCTCAAATCTATTCTTATCTTCCACCCTCACAGACCAAGTCTCTGAACCATACAAAACTACTCCCCATTTGAAAGTTTTCACTAGTCTTTTCTCTAATTCTTTATTTAAGGTGACTGCCATCAACTCCAACTTCTATGTAAATGCTTCCTACATAATGCAATACTTCTCCAAATATCCCCACTACTCTTCCCACCCCAATCCAAAACACTACCCAAATAGATGAACTGTTTTGCGTATCCCAGTTTATGTCCTCCTACTTTAATGTTTGTCTCAGCCTTCCAATTTCTTGATAATCACATGATCTTCATTTTATTATGATTAATTTTAATTCTGTACTTATCACATTGATTCAATGAACAATGAACACAATGAACTAAGTAATAAAATCTAACTCTAAGTGGATCTTCTGCATCCATGATGTGTGTTCATCTGTTCTCTTCTCCATCCTTTTGTTGATGATTCTAAGTATTACTTTTGCCATGCATGAAATAAAACTTATAGTCCTCACATACCACTGGATTCTTTTCCTTTTTTTGGGACTGGTATCAACACTGATATAAGTGTTCTAGTTACATTCCTCCCTCTTAAAAGCTATGAATGAGCCCATAAAAACTTTTCCTTCTCTGTTTTTCTAAATGATCAAGTACTTTTCAGGTATGTCATCTGTTCATGCAGCCTTCTTCAATTTTGTTTTTGTAATGCCTTTTCTATCTTGCTATAAAATATTCCTGGTCCTATGCTATCATTATCAGCATCATATTCCCTTTCCACAGCCAAACTACCTGGTGTATTATCTTTAATGTAAATTTCTTCTTACCTTTTCCATCTTATCAGAACCTCTTCTTCTTTGATTATTATTTTTTATGTAATATTATTATTGCATCTTTAATATTGTAAATTGAATTTTCTTTCTTACAACCCGATCTTCCTTTATAGTGTGCCCATTTTTCCCTGTATTTGTTATCTCTCCATAACCTTGCACTGCCCTTTCCACCACTTTTCCTTTGTTCTTTTAGTTTCTTTCGCCAGAATATTGTTTAACTCTTTTTACTTTCCTCTCCTTAATTTTCTGTTCTCATTCTTCTATTTCCTTTGCACATTCACTTTCCTAATCATATCTTCTTTAATCCAAGACTTCCTAACCCTTTTTCTATTTACCATGTGTATTTTTCAATGGCATTGGGCTCAACCTTATTGTGAATAACAAAGTTTCTTATTTCTCACCATGGTTACTGTTTCATTTGCTGTTTTCTTTATTCCTTGTTTGAGATATTCCCATCTTTTTTGGCTGTACCCATTCCCTCATCCTTGCTCAGAATCTTATGGACTGCCTCCAAGTACTCCTTCCTTTTTGCCCCTGTTGAGTCTTCTATATTCACTTCTCCTGGTATGGTGCTTTGCAGAAAATTCTCACCTTCAGCCTCAAAACTGATGCAGTAGGTCCTGACAGACTTCCATTAGATGATTGTTCTGGTCTTGTGTAAGGATCCACAAAACCCACCCTGAACAAACTTTGCAGTTACCCAGCTTTGACAACATTTCCTATGCATTGCAGCCAACAAGATGCCATATACCCGGTTCTCTGGTTATAACTGACTGATGCATAAGGATGAGCTGATAAAGGGCGTTGTTCATTGTGAGCAGTGCCAGGTGAGCGTGGATGCATTTTTTGTCATAGAAATCACTTTCAGCTCTGTTGAAATGCATTACCCATCACCACACTCTGCTAGTGTGCACTGAATCTTTTCCATATGAATGTTGCTGGATATGAATGGATCTAATAGTTAGGCTGTGAGAAATTCAATTACCCATCTGTTTTGTATGCGCCCCTATTTGCTGTATTCTTGCCCCATCATTGCGCCATTGATGAGGGCATGAGCAATTAAAGGTAACAGGTGTCTGCTGTGATACCATTTGGGTATTGGAGATACCTCTTAAGTTGTGAACAAATATTTATTGCATAAAGAAGTCATAATAGATAGAAAGTTTTGTTGTTTTCAATTTTAAGTTGTTGAATCTTAAATGCATCTAATATTGTGAGATATTCACCTGCTGTCATCTTAGAATTTGATCAGACATTCCAAATCTTCTATGAATGATATTTTATGGGATAAAAATTGTATTTTTATCTATAAAAAAGGGTCATTTGCATACAATTAGATATGCTTTTGCAATTTCAATGTCGAAGGTTGTAATCAACTCAGGATGGGGTAGACCTGAAAAAGGGGTTGCTTTAGTGTGGAAGAAATTCTTTATTTTTGATGGGATGGATTGTAAGTGGATCAGTAAATATTTTTTTAGCATTACACTCAAGGAAATGGAGGTCAAATTAAAGAAGCAGCTAAATCATATTGTTGAGTAAATTACTTATCTACAGTGTTGGCAGAATTTTGACATAAACATGCAATAACAAAACCTGGGTAGTAAAAATTAAAAAGTTTATGTGGAAAAGTAAAGTGGTTTGATTATTAAAAGTCAGTATAAACATGCATATTTGTCTGTCCATGTTACTACATCAACAATGATGGGAGCAGTCATGCTTCCCATCATTCAGCAGTGCTTGCTTTGGAATTCTTTTTTGAAGTTAGTAACTCTTTGCTGAGAAGGTAGAAAAAGTTTTGAAATTTGATGTATGCTTCTTAATTGACCCTTAGTGGAATTTTATTAGAATGCCATTTTCTTCCACACTACTACTCTTAGATGAGAAACTCCTATCGGTTTCATTTCATTCTATTTTTATGAATAATCACAAATAGTGGTAAGTGCATTGTTGAAGGATTTCCAATTTAAAAAGGAGTATATGCATTAAGTTTCTACCAAAATGAGTATGATCTTGTGGAAGGTTCCTGTTTTCCTTGTGTTTGTGAAATTTACATATTTATTTTTAAAACTGCTCATTCATAAGTATTCGACCTATTTAAAGGTGGGTTTTGATGGTCCCCCAGGGACTACAGCTTTGACATGTTGGAAAGGCATGCGAATTCAGTTGACACCTAGAGTTGTTCAGGCAGGAGCAATGATAATTGTTTTTGGGAGAGTCATCCAGGCCAGATAAGATAGATCAAAGGGTAGGAGCCAGATAAAAGGTAGTCTGTGAAGCATCTACTTATCAGTGAGGTGGCTGTAAAGACATCTAATCTCAGCAGGGTAGCCATTTCTGTGATGGCATCACATTAAAAATACTAATAAGAAAGGAAATGGGAAGCCCTATCAATTAATTACCCCATGCAAAAATTATCAATATAGATTTGAGAATAATACTGGCAACTATAGGACATGACCCACTTAGCCATGTGTCCTGCCCAGCTGCATGGGAGACAAGACTTGTGTAACTGCCATCTCTCAACATCCTTGCAAAGTGAAATCTACAGCACCAGTACAGAAGAGGACCGAGCCAGTTGGAAAATAGACTTGGAACGTTAGGATGATTTGAGGACAGGGAAATTGGAAAATACAAAATGGAAGATGAGTGGGGCAAATATAGATATTTTAAGGCTTTGCATAGTAAGATGAAAGAACAGTGGGGATTACTGGAGTGATAGTTATTTAGAGTATTAGAATATTATACAGTGGAGGAGAAGTGAGTCCGTGAGGGATGGCAATGATATTGAGCTAGAAGGTGGGAAGAAGAATAGAAAACATAGATCAAGCAAACAATGGAATATTATTAGTAGAAGTAAAAGCCAAACCAATGAACTCCATTATTGTCCAAGCATACATGCGCCCAAAAAATCATAGGGAGGAAGAAATAGGGTATAAAATCAATTGGGGAATAATTGTAGGTGTTCCAGTAAGGAAAAATATGATAGTGGTTTGGAATGTGATGCTAGGCAAAGGGAGAGATGGTGGTAGGTGCGTTGAGTGAGGTAGAATGCTATGGTTTAGGAATAAGGAATGACCTCGGGGAGAAAGTAATAGAGTTCTTTAGGAAGGGTTTCCGCATGTCAAACACTTGGTTCCAAGACCACATTAGCCCATATGTATTCATGGAAAATGACTAGGTACTCCGAGAGATATCAGTTACTATATTTTGTATAAGCAGAGTTAGTGACATTGTGATTAATTCACACAATCTCCCAGGAGGGGATGAAGAATCTAATTATAATTTAGTGATATTGAAATGTCACATATGATTCAAAACATGACACTGGAAAAACAGTTTAGGAAATAGAATGCAGAAGTGTTAACCAGGTTTTCATTTAAGTTTTGATTCCCATGCCGATTAACATAAACCAGGCAAAGTTAGGAATTAAGTTTTAAAAGTAGATTTACAGGGCTAACCTTTGGTTGGAAGATAGAATAACGGTAATTTATGTAGTCTTTGCTTGGAAAATCAGACAAATGGCTTCAGTAGCAAATTATTTTGTCTCAGAGCATTGATTCAGTGGGTTAACTTGATTATATTGTATTGCAAATGACGAATTTTTTTTACCTTGGTTAAGCGACGTAGTAGTTATAATTTTTCTGTCGTGGCTTGCGGAATTAGTTCATAAAATGTTTATAAGTATAGAAAATTTATAAAAAACTAAAAACAGTGAGTCAGTATCAAACAACAAGATTTTTTTAAACCATCTATAGAGAATAACAATGTTTATATAACAATCTATACATGCAAGCATACTTTGTCAACGATACTCAGAAAATCGGTATCTACATAAAATGTCATTGCTTCACTCGCTTTACTAATACTTCAAACAGGTCATATTTTGTCGATAACTTGCCATTACTTATTTGAACTTTTGCCTTTAGTTTCTTTGATTCGTGAAGGAAATCTGACAAGTAATCCTCGTGCATATCTTTCGGAACACGATCCAGGAATGGATTCACTGCTTTGATGGCGTCTGAAAAATGAAAAAGACAGTGTGTAGTCAAGCTGTAAAAAAAGAACTGCGACTAGTTTAATCTAAACTCAATAAAAGTAATAATTAAGCCGTCGTCCGACGTTCGTAACCAAATATATACTTAAAATTTGCCGACCGTGGACCGTTGGGGGGTGTAACTCAGTGGTAGAGTGTCTGCTTCGCATGCAGAAAGTCCTGGGTTCGAACCCCAGCACCTCCACTTTTTTTTTCGACTGCGGCTCCACTTGTTTTATTTACTGTCGTATTTTTAAAGCCCTAAATGACAGAATCATGGGGATTTCCTTTTTCGTATCAATATAATTACGATGAACATTGGTTATAGAAATTAACTTCATTGATGAATTGAGGGATTACCCGATTTAGCGGAATCTAGCATTTAATTTCCGCATTATTTTGAAACTTCTATTATTCATGTTAAGGTGTGCATGTGGCCAATTTCTATATAAATGCACTAAATAAGCTACTGTTTGGGACCTCAGAGCTGGAGCTCATATAACTATACAAAATAATCATTATATTTGGCCTATCTAGGCATATGCAGTGAAAAAACTTTGAATATTTGCGCTATTTAACTAAAGAGTAATTGATACTAAAACTATTGTGATTGGGAGCGAGTAATCCAAGGAGAATCCTGCAGGGATGACATAAATGAAATGTAAAATCTCGATTAGGATCCTTGAAATTCAAATAGGGGAAGAAAATTATTTATGATTGTAAATTTCATTCCATTTAGTCGGGGCTTGCAAAGTGATAGTGTGGAAAAGACCATTGAGAAGCAATTGTTTTTTGAAATCGTACAACCACATTTTTCATTTCACGTGAATGTGGTGTTCGCACCAACCTGCTTCGCACAATGTACTCGCACAACCGTAATGTTGTCATCGTAGGTAGAGGACGGTCATAGGATGATTTAGGAACTTATTTGAAACCCCATAATGTTGAGTTGCTTAATTTTTTTTTGCTCTATTGCAACATGGAGTATTTAAATTTAATTGTGATCACATAGATAAAACGTGTGAAAATAATTCAGGTCTGAGGAAACTGAAATATTGTACCGTGTTATGACATATTTATTATAATGTGCTCTTTTATTCATATTCCTTCGAATATGGGCGTCACGTTGGCTTTTTCTAGATTAAACACTAAGAGACGACTGTTTTTATGTCATATTTTTTTCCTACCGTAGCTCAACTGGTGTATCTCAGTGAGTTAGAATTATTTCAAGTGAATTTTTCGAACCAATGGGGATTGCATGCATGCCGCGAGTCGTAAATGAGGATAGATAAACGATCAGTGGGATTTATTGAAATCTTGAGCGTTGTGTAAATTAGTAATAGTTGGATAAACAGATATAATTAATCGTTTCAGGCGTGACTTCGTGAATTTCTTCCATGATGAATAACATCAAAATAAAACTGTGATTCCGCATGGAAAACATACTTATTCTCTGGAAGCCACCGCTAGGGCGTGTGAAGGGTGTGATTGCTCTTGAATATTAGTTTTTCCTATGACAATAAACTACGATTTACTTGCACGAGTGGCCCATTCCACGTACACCACTCGGGTCAACCAGGTATGAGAAAGAGAAATAATTTCCAAATCAATTTAATATATAATTGAAATTTCAAAATATTCACTCTTTTTTCAATAAGAAGTCTAGTGATATTTGATATAAGATATTTACACACTAGACTATTTAAATGCGACCCAAGTTTCACTGCGTTGCAGCATCGTCAGCCTGTTACTGCTGCACTGCAGTCAAACTTGGGTAGCTTTAAAGTATATTTTCCTCTGTGGAATTGAAAAGTTTTATTTTGACATTATTAATTACTTAGAATGAACAGAATTTGGATTGTATTCTATGCGATGGTGCGAGGCGTAACCCGGTGAAACTACTTGATGCCAAGAAAGAAAACAAAAGTTTTTCTTCCACAAAAAATAGATATATATTATTTGCGACCCGCTGCGATAAATAGGATAATCAACTGGGAGTTTGTTTTTACCATTTTTTCTCCATATGGGTGAGAGACACGTTCAGGGCCGGAAAGGAATGAGGTCAGAGGAGAGGAAGGTTTGGTGAGGTTCAGCTATGCCTAAACTTTTTGTCGAATTTTTTCTTTGTCTAAATTTTTCCTCGAATTCATTAAAATGGATTCTGCGCGTGCTGAATTTATTAAACTACGGCGAAAGAAAGTGTGCTTCATCCACATCCGCATAAAAGGTATACATTTAAATGAAAATTGGGAGACCAACTCTGTGTATGTATCTCATATTGTATGCATTTTTAAAATCATTGCCTCCCATTTTTCGCCTATCTCGATAACAGATGCCATATATTAACCCACAATTCACAAAAAAATTGCGCGCCGTAAGCGAGATTAAATTTACAAACCTGAGTCAAAAAATCTTTTCAATATGTGTAGCTAATATTATTGTTATTGTTTGTAATATTTTTTGAAAGATTTTCTGCATTGAAAATTTACATCATGCTTAAAAAAGATGAGGTATGACTTTGCGTCATTACGTCAGCCATTAATTATGAATTTAGACAATCGCGGAAAAAGTCGAGAATTTTTATTGAAGTACGAGAAAAGGAAAAAAGTACAAGCAAAGGAAGACAAAAGACATGGAATCCTAGCATTGATTTGAGCACATCTGAAGTCGTTGTGCCAGATACTGAATGTATCACTAGATGCCTCAATGAAAAGCGAGTGAGCATTTTGAAATTTCAATTGTATATATTAAATTAATTCGTAAATTATTTCTCTTTCTCTAAGCTTGGTGGCCTGTTCCGCAAGTACACGCGGAATGGGTCACCCGTGCAAGTGACTCTTAGTTTTGCTTCAGAGGGAATACTAATATTCAAGAGTAAACTTGATTACTGTGCATTTTATCAGTCCAACCCTTTTTGCGTAGATAACATGCGCTCGGTGTCAGTTTATTACATAGCGTTGCACAATTAATTCGAAAAGTCACGGGTGTCACGATTGAGAATTTTAATCCATTCGCCATAAAATTTTATACCAGACGTTCAAATGAACTATCCACTTGATTCATTTTGTAAACTATGTATTCTTTCATTCAGATATTTCGTAGCTCATTTTGGGCAGCTCTTATTTTCTGATAGGTAGGGGCAAGTTTCGTAAATATGATAAACATCTGTAAGGTTATAGTTCTTTATCTTCATATTGAAATGAAATACTTTACTTTGTAATTCAACACTATTATTAAATAATTAATCATTAAATTATGTGGAATTACAAAGTAAAGTATTTCATTTAAATATGTCATGCAAATTCCATAAAGTTACGCCTGAGACAACAAATTTTCTTTATCTTCATTCAGTAGGAACTTTTTTCATATTAAATTGGACTGAACTGAGCGACGGCCCCTTGCAAGATTTCCTTTACTAAATTTGGGCACTTACACAATGTATATTTTCATATGATCATGCCCATTTGTGTATTTAATTTTAAATATTTGTTAGGTTGCATTTATAGTGACGTAGTCAAATGCTTTCTCTCTTCTTTTTATGGTCAGTTGATATGTTTTTCCTATTTTAGTAACTCATCCATTCGAATGAGTTTGGTAGATTTGAATTTTAATCATGTATGTTGCTTCCATTCTCATTCTCCAGGCTCAAGATAATATAGTGCTATTGAGACTCAGTTATTATATATATATATATATATATATATATATATATATATATATATATATATATATATTTGCCAAATCCTCTATCGATTTGCAATTTTCTCACTGATAATTTCTACTGAGGGATATTACAACCCCTGTACGATATGATCTAATCTATAACTGACCAACCTCGATCGAAATCATTAACACTGCATAAAACTTTGAGTTATTCGTTGCGTAATTTTACCGCAATGGGTGATTTCCGTGGTTTGTACGAAGATATACATATCGCATGAATATTATATTCATTCTAGTAAGATATGTAGTATGCAGGAGGACGGGAGATTTGCTAAAAAAAACCGAAAGCTTTCACCGAGATCAAAAGAATTGTGTCGAACCCATAAAACTGGAGACTCCGCTAAAATTTTTATTTGCCACTCTGTTGCGTAGTTTCGAGCGTTATGTGGTGGTATTCGAGCATGATATTGACCAAGCGGTAACGATTTTCCACTAAATAATATTTAGGATACGACCTGTTTCGATGTGCTTCATCTTCAGGCGAGTGAAGATCGAAAGATGGTGAAGTACGTGCATCAGAACCAGCCGTCCATATTATCTAATGGAAAATTTGTACCATTTGATCAATATTACCGCTCTGTTATTTTTGTGGGTAAACTGCCTCTGTAGACGTGCATGCAACATTAGTAACGCACTCTCGAGAGCTTTTTTTTTAAGTTGTCATTTTGAGTAAGAAAAGCTTAGATTGGTCGACGACCGAATAGTCCGACCGAAGCGAATAGTCCCAACTTACTCAATGGTGACCGGACCCTGAACTTTTTTGTAAAAGTAGCCCTCCATTAAAAAGTGGTGTAAAAACGGAAGAGTTGAAGTAAACAGGGAAGAAAATGATCCCTTCCTACTTAAATGAACTGTGTCTTTCCTTAGCTAAACAGAATATTATTATTAATGCTAGACTACCGTTTAGGGTAGGTTTTGGATGATAAAACTAACCACAGCTATATTTCTAAGCCACACCCAACACGACATAATGTGGCATATCGCATTACAATAAACGCGCCTTCAATTTTGCATACACTATACTTACAGCCCTTCATTCAACCCAGCATGGCTATTTTATTCTTTTCCCTTCCTCGCTTGACTCACGTTATCCCCTCTATCACGGTGTTCATCAACCCATTGGAAATCAAAATGCTCTTCATCCACCGTAGCTGCCTCTTTTGGATTTCTCCCAACGATCCTCTCTCCTCCCGCACCATACCTCCTTTATTTTTATTTCAATGTATTTTACTTTCATCCTTTTCCACAACTACACCTGAAAAGCTTCAAATCTTCATATTTCCGCATCCTTAATCAACTCTTTCTTGTGAAAGCTTCTTAGCCTAACGCATTTCCGCTTATTTCTCTACTTACTTCACCATGTTCGACCAAAACACTCCCTTGATAGGTATGCTGTTCCACCTGTACTAGAATCTGTTCTCCAATCGTAATGTTTAATTTAGTCTTCTAGTTCAAGAAAACCTGATATCCTTTGTTTACGTTGATTCTGATCCCATATCGATCCAATTGACTTTCTTATTTAAGCTTGTTTGTCTGCAAACCAATTTTTAACAATTCCCCTCCTACTTTTATTCATACCTTCAGCCCTTAACATGGCTATTATAATTTTTCATCGAGTTACGTCGAAAAGCAAGGCTAATAGCCCTATATTCTCCACCTGCTCTAGACTGCCCATCCAGAGTCCCCGACCGCTACTGTAGACTCTGAGGTTTACAGGTTTTAGATGTGGTAAGGCTTATCCCTTCAGCTGACTCTATCTTCTGCATGTCGCAATTTAATGTTTTCCAGAAATCCAAAAAGCAAATAATGCAATAAGCAAATATGTTCTAGTTGTATTTTGGAGTTTCATCTGTTGACTCATAACTGCATCACGCATAACTCTTCCCTTTCTGAAACCAAACTGATCTCTAAGTAATCATTTTCCTCCTACGCGCCAGGATTGTCGATTTTCTCCTGACTCGATTCACTTGGCTGGACGCCAGTGGAATTGTCGTGCAACCAAATTAGTCGACGAGGAGCATTCCCTCAGTGTCATCTGTACATTACTGTCTTACCCAAGGTGCATGCGAAATCAAACTTATTGCCCTATTAAGGTTGGTTTTCCCTTTTCTGTGATGGGAGCTGGGACTGATTTGACCAAGTTTTTCGGCCTATTTTCTTTCTCCTAAATAAACTTATAAAAGTCTACCTTCCACGTCTTCTTAAACCCAAAGGTTGTCCGGTGGGGATGTCTTCTATCCCCAAGTCTTACTTAATGCCTTTTCTATCACGCAATCAGTTATCTCTGGATCTAATTATCCTCGTCGTTATCATATCTTTCCATATCTAAACAAACTGCTCTAAAATCTTTACAGCATGGCTCTTCCATTTATTATTTCCATCCATCCTGAAAATTTAATACTCGATTTTCCAGTAGCATCTTGAATAATGTGAAACAAAGGATGAAGTCTCACAAATGTTGGTATTCAGCTTGATTTTAAATCAACTCACAGGATATTCGACTATTTGCGCGAGAAGACAGATGTTGATAAGCTGATAAAAGCTGATTATTATCAGATTATGAAATGGCCATATGCCGTCAAATTGTAGGTGATGCAGCGTAATGGGAAAATGAACTACGCACATAGATTCACTATGAAAAATAATTTAAATATTCTACAAAGAAATAATCAGTTTTTATAATAATGATGCTAACTTCTGTCAGCATATTGACAATTTAAGTATAAATATTTGAGTATTTAGTATTAAATTACGTTTAATGTTTGGTAATAATTAACTCTGATAAAAACATTAATCCATACCACTTATTAATTCCACACTTTTAGTGCTGGTGAGTAGATGAACTTTATATTTACCCATAAGTTGAGGTAGCCCATCAAAGACGAAAATCCGTTCCCGGCTCTCGCAATTCGCCACGTGGAATCCGACGTCGGACAGGAGAGTCTTTAAATCTTGACTGGGAGTTTTGGAATGATGATATGGGGAGATGTAGTTCTCATAATCCTGGATTACACGAAGAGTACGTGTAGGGTATTAGGGGTTTCGGTAGTTAATTTGAGAAATTTATATCTATAAGCTTCAAATTGTTCTGGGAATTTTCTTAACTTTGAATTTCACATGCTTTTATCATGTTTTCATTTCCTGTTACAATGTCTCAATTCAAATGAAATTTATATATCAGGTTTTTAGTATAAAAGAGGTTCAATTCATTTTGACTTAACAAAGGGATGTATTGCTGTGGAGAGAAAATTTATTTTGATCAGTACACAGTCTTGTCAGCACAGATCAAGATTATCGGAAACGATAATGCTTATCAGTTACCGTGAATACATTTTTAAATCCCTTTTTGTCTCGAAAAATATGTATCTCATTTGCGTTTAGCTGGAATATAAGTTGCTTCTATTCCTTTATTTGCAAAATTTACTCGGCGGAGTAGGGCCATCGATAATTAGTTCGTTAGTATTCATTTAATATCAAATAAGATCATATCTCTTCGTATTAGCGACTAACAGTACACAAAGCACCGATAAGGACATGCATATTTTGAAAGTGAAATAAATTTCTTGACTTGATGAATGGGTCGCAAAAAAACAGTTTAAAGCGCTCCTTCCAATCCAAATAAATTTCCTGAAAATATAATCATTTATCAAGCGGAATATTTTCATTTTTTATTTGGATATTTAGCAAAGTATTTTTATTTCTCTCCTTGTCGAATAGGGCTGAAACCAGTTTGGGATTCCTGTTTTATGCGAACAGCTTTGCTTAGCGTACAAATAGCTTAAAAGTTCTCCGCTCTTAATCCTATCCTTTAAATAAGTATTCTCATTCACCATTTATTTTGCATTGGTGCCTGCACTCCATGTCAATCACAGCACTTTGGTCAGCTGCTTTACCTACACGTAGTTGTAAAAAGCCTGAATGATCGTAACTCTGCCTTGTTATTTCGTGCCCAGCGTGGGGGAAGGAGATCAAAATTTGGAGAAACTATGCTTTGAAATTCTGTTGGCTTAAATTTGACAGTTATTTGAGTCGGGAATCACAGTAGTGCGCTGAATTTTGTTCATTTTATTGGGAAGATTTTATATTAAGACATTCCTTTAGTGAGTGTGAGGACTTTAACGAGTTTAGTGAGGAGACTTCGGAACTAACTAATGTTCTGCTTTTGCATGTTCTCTGCTTTCCTGCTGAGTCTTGATCCTTTGGTTTAATAATTCCAGGGTATGTATATAATCCGTAAAATCCATAAATCTCACATATTTATCTCATTATTATTAGGATTGATATACTGCCACAGTAATATAGTCGATGTGTGACTAAAATTAAGATTTGGACAGACATGGGTAGAAATATGTTGAACGTTAATATGTGAAATGAAGAAGTTAGTTTTTCGAGTCAATCTTAATTCGCAAATTAATTTTTGTATTAAAAATTATTCTTAATTCGTTTATTTCATTAAAAAAAACTGTCGTTAAAACTTGACATGCTGAAAGTTAATTTGTCGAACAAAAGAGGCTTTCCATAAGAATACAGGTAGTTTTAAATTTGTTCCAATGCGAGCAAAAGATGAAAGAACAAGACTTACACTTCAGCAATGGACTTTTACTTCACATTAATGTAACTGTTCGTCAGCTTCTGTAATTATTAATTTTTTCTTTGATAAATGGACAAAGTTTTATGCATGATATTTCTCCGGAGTAAAAATATTTTCTTGCGTTAACATAAGGATTAATATAAATGTCATTTCTGATTTACCCTAACTAAAACTAACTGTATCGGGTTTTAACTTTTAAGTCGGTCAAAAATATATTGCATTTAGCTTAACGTAGTGAACTTTTATAGTCAACTTCGCCAAGTCTGTTCGTGAGTTTAAATAACTCAATTTTGCATGCAAGAAAACTGTGGCTTCAGTTCATTAATTTTACTGAATTGGAACGTAGTCGACTCACATGTTGGAAATGGAAGCTGAATAAATGTTGGATATGAAATCCCTATTTTCTATTTCACGATTCGTGTGTACTGTAAAAATGAAAAATTAATTTTGAACGTGAATAGTAATTGGTTTGTATGTGAAAAACTTGCATCATAATGGAATTGTTATTTAAGGCACTGAGCAATTATGTGTATTTTGCCATCAGTTTCTAAATGATTCTAAACATTAGGGATTTGTGCTAGAATTGAACCCTTACAAACCTATTGTAACTAATAATCTTAACTTTCACTTAAACTTAAAATTACTGATGCTTACTTTCAAGGTATGCCATAGAAAAATTACATCTATACTGAAATCTCATGAGAATTTCTCAGGGAATGACATTTTTAAAGTTACTGGAGTACCAGGTCATTTGTATTTCTATATCGATAATCTTACATTAATAGTAGTTGTTAACAATTGTTAGGGTCACCTGAAAGATATTTCAAAAGTAAAACGAAATAAGTATCACCTTTGTATACTTGCTCCATCGGGAAATGGCAGCCATCTGTTGATATACATCGAAGATAGGGCTTGATGCTAGAAATACCAGCAAAGCTTCTCCACCAGGAACTAGTAGATCGTGTATATTCTTCATTGCTATTCTTAATGCAAAATAAGAAGGAATCTCAGTGAGACTTTGAGTGTTTTATTACTGGTGGTCAGTGTAAATACAGTTTACTTCCAATGAACGGCATTCATCATGGAATATTATACATCCTCTATTTTACATGTGGTACATGAATTGTAGATTACAATACACTTTAGCCATTATTACTGCTTAATGAATGTTAAGATGTGCTCATATTGTGGACTCATATCAGCAGAATTTTGATTCACAGAGAAAATAAGAGATTTTTTGAATTTTCCATACAATTGATTTTATTTGGAACTCTGTGGTCCGGACTGTAACCTATCATTATTTTCTCAAATACAGTCTTGAGATAGGGGGTTGTTTAACGTATATCCGAACTGAGATTTTTGGCATCTTTCACAGCGCCATTAATTACAATTATATACGTATTATATTTATTAACAGATATGGCACCAGGGAAACCAAGCCAGAGGGAAGATATTATCATTTTCCCGAATAAGTTTCAGTAAGCACCACGCATTATAATTTAAAAATATCTAAATATAATATTTTGACGACCAAATGTGAGAACATTTAATCAGGGCTATGTGAAGCATTGAGTTCCAGGTCTTCTTCAAAGTGCATGAATGGAATAAATAAAGCGAATAGCTGCTTCTATGAAAATTTTCCGGAAATAAATCCCAACCCTTAGAGGTACAATCAATGCTATCGACAGTTAAACGGTGTGACTCTACCTCCAGTTGAAAAGTTTCGAAAAGAACTTTTCGCTACTGCTGCTAATAGTTTATCGCGTAAGAAAAAATCCAAAGAATTTCCTTCTTTATTAACACATTTCACAATCGAAAATATTGCCAACCTGATTGCGGAGAAAACCAACAGCTAACTTTATTTTAATTTCTTTTGTTGCCGTTTTGAAAATGAAATGAAAATGGTGGAAGCAGAGCTTGGCTTTTTTTAAACTATTAGATTACGTATAGAGCACAGGATTATGTAAACCAGCGCTTTGCGATTGTTAATAGCTCTTTCGAAATAGTCGACTCGAAGGACCTAATGCAGTGATATACAGGACGTGAGGATGGGAATGGTAGAGAAGGTTTTTGGAGAGCAGCGGATATGAAGGTTCTGGAAAATTCCTGTTTTTACTTCACCTATTGACATATCAGGATAGCTATTCCCAGTTCTAAGGGTCTTTACCCCCTAACAGCGCAAGCGTTCACTCTCTCAACCCTTAGTGTTCACACCGATCGAGACCCTTCGAGACTCGGGTTCGTCCTCATCTTGTATCTCTCCCCTAATCGTGGCCCTCACCTCTGTTCCTGCACCCAGTGCAAGCAGAAGAAGGAGAACACCTTCCGGAAACCGAGCGGGAATTTTGCCCTCATGTCGGGGTCCAGGATGTTTATCGCTCGGAAGCACAGCCTGGGGTGTCGGTGCCTCACCGAGGCGAAGCGGATCATGGATTCGGAGGCGTCGACGGCGACCACGCGCCCAGTCGCGGGCACCACGGGGAGGAGAAGCCGGCGGGTGACCTCCCCGCTGCCGCACCCGACGTCCAGGACGGACTCGGAACCGTCATCCAGCCACGTCATGGAACCCACATGGCGGGACAGGGCCTCCGCCGCGTCTCGGTGCTGCATCTCAGACGCGGACGAGTAAAGCTTGGCGCTGTTCATCCCCGACCTCGATATCGCAGTTCAGCGAGCTCCTTTCCGTGGCGAGGTGATCGGTTCTCTCCTGGGGAATTTCAGGCGACTCCTTGATTTTAAGAAACCGGATTGAGCGAGTCCTAATTAATGAATCAATGAAATTACTTACGTCGTTTTAAAGCCGTGGGACGCTTAGCTTTCTGCGTTAAAAAATCGAACGCTGGACTTGGAAAATTGAACAAATTTACGGTTAGAGAAAGCTCTTAAGAGTAACAATAAGCCTAAACTCCGACAGGCAAATGAAACCCTCTCGGATTTTCTATTGGTAAAACCTTGGGTTGCATTTTTACCTTTCAGACACACGTTTGTAAGTAAAAATATGTGTGAATGTGTATTTAATTCTGCTCGTGGTTTCTTGACTCTCTCTTTCTTCTTCAACTGCACATTAGCAAATAGGTTGGTGATGACTCAGATAATGGGGAATGCTATGGATGAAACGAGCGATAAACCTAGGAAATTACCTAGGTTCCTCTTCGCAAAGATGAACTTTAATAACCTGAATGGAACTGTAGGAAGGAGAAGTTCTATCAATCAGTAGCATTGATACAAGTGATTTAGCTAGTCAAGGAAAGTATCTACCCCCGACGTAGCATTTTTCCAAGCTCTCTTGAGATTAGCTATTGGGCGCGATGCATATATTGTTGAGATAAATGACTTCCCGTAATACCAATGTCGGAAGGCTTTATGTACTTCCATTTGACATTATTGTGTAAAGGAAAGCACACAAAGGACTAGAACGAGTTTGGCGGACTCAAAATTCATACAGTATCGTACATGTACATTTGTAATGAGATCATAACGGATGTTCGCTTAAGTACGAAGTTTTATTTAAACTTATTTTTTAAGTTTTGAGCGTACTATAAAAGTTCATGGAGCGTAATATTGATTGACTCAAACCATCTATAGAGGACATCGAAATTCAGCTGGGGTTATTCGAAACTGTTAATACTTGGGAATTGTACACGTCACTTTGGCGACTTTAAAAATAGCATAATATTTTAGGTAACTTTTCATCAGCTGAATTTAACTGTTGAAGCAGCATTCTACAATCAGTGAAAGTCATCTCGATTCTCATTTATCCCGTATTATATTTCCATTGTGTTAGCTGTAGGTTTTGAATCTGTTTCCCAGATTCATAATGATACTTCAATCTCACCTCTGGTACATAATTTTACTGAAAATTTTTATTGAATCATTATGACCATTGTGTTAAATTACAAACGCAAGAAAAAAATACTGATATCAAGAACAAGAGCGATTGATGAATAGTAGAACGTCCCGAATATCGTTTGCATCAGATCATGATAAAGCTAACGATAACAGGCTACCATAATCCACTAGGTTTTTCCTTGTTCGTATAAAACTAGTGCTTTATTTCAGCTCTATCTTTGTTCATGATGGTGAATAATTAAAGGACTGACTTTGAGTGTTTCTATAATGAAAGATGGAGAAAGAATAGAACAGATGAGAATCTATAAAGTTGTTTATTGGTTATTTAACAGTTTTTATGTTTTACAGGATCATGCCTGCTCACACTTGCATTAATGTATAGATTTTCAAATCTGTGATCTGCGCTTACAAACCTTGGAAGCACAGATCGGAGATTCATGCTTCATTTTTTCGAGACAGGAAATTTTTTACCTAATCACTTCAGGTTGATATTTTCTGTATAAATTTGGATCTTATTTAGAGGGATTTAACTCCCATGGTTGAGGCTTGTCTTTAAAAGATATTGTCATAACATACATGTTTATATTATCCCTAATTAAGGTTCGTTAAATTCTCAGAGTTATATACAATTTTCGCTGCTTTCATTTTTCGCTCCTATAAATATATTACTCCCTGTGTTTTGTTTTTTTTTGTGGGCAGAGTCGAGTTAATTGTAATGAGAAAATTATGTCATACATTTCTATTATTACAATCAAATCACAATCACAATATTTATATTAATGCATTTAAAAGATATCCGTTTCACTGGAGGACGTTCTTATTTCCAATTATTCTTTAATTAAAGGTAATCTACCTATTTGGGGTAGGTTTTGGACGGTCCCTAGCGGGTATTTACTTCTACGCATCACGAAAAATACCCCTTGTTACACTACATCGTTTCTTCGTAATTCTGCCTGCTTTCATGTTGTCTAGAAACCCTATACTCTGCCTTCCATTACCGTGCTAATCCAACATTCCCCCGTCTATCAATACCTTCATCATCTCAGCAACTTTCAATATTTTCTCCGTCCACTACCTCTGCCTTTTTCGGATTTCCCGCATTAACTTACTCTCTTCGCTCACCCTATTTTAAACTTCCGCGTCGTTCTTCTCTCTGCCATACTTATTTTCTCCATTCTCCTCCATACTCACTTTCACAAAGCCTCCAATGTATCCTGATCCTCTTGCCTCAAAGGCCAGGTTTCACTTCCATAAAGCACGCTCCGTATGAAATTCTTTACTAATGTTACATTTAAATATTGTTAACTTTAAATTCATTCTAATATGCCAGGATGTATGTATTCTGAGTGAATATTAGTTAGTTCATTGTTTCTTTCGTCTCTAGATTAGAAATAAATCTCGCCACTGGAAAATAATGTTCATACTCTCCTATGGTTTGTGGCTTTGCTTGTACGTCTTGGAAAAAGGGCGTGTGGGGAAAGATTTATGAATCAAAACCAGGAAAGAGGAATCCGATGCCAAAACGGTGGTAAAAGGGGTTGCACGGGTAAGGGAAAGGAAAGGACCAAGGGGCGGTTGGATATCGGAAGGCGGGAGACGTAAGAGCAAGGAGGGTTTGTTTACCCGCCGCGGGAAGGAGGATCACAGATTTGAAGAACGTGTTTGCATAACGACGGCGAGGAGTAAGGTCGGAAGGGAGATAGTCGACATCGTGGCGGTAATTAGCGTAGGCGTATATACCAAACATCTCGGGAGTTGGATAATCCGTTTAAGAGACTATACCACCTTCCACCAACCTTGCACGTGCAGTTAGTGGGAACGACGTTTCTGACCAACCGTGAACTTTTACTGAATTTCCGAAAATTCACCCCGGGCATATTTCCCGAAGTTAACTGAATTAATGCCTGGTGCCATTGGGCGAAGTTAAAGTAAAATTTTCGATTGGGAAGGTGACCTGGGGGCTCCTGTTTGCGGATTTAAGAATGCCAAATGTCGTGTACATATTATAGTACCTTCAAAACGGTTAGAAATATATGTATGCATGTATATACACACATGTTTATACATACACTCACAGACTATGCATATATATATATATATATATATATATATATATATATATATATAACTTTTGGACGGCACAATAGAACACAGAATAAAACAGATAACACGTAAAAGGACACTCACACTGTAGATGATTTAAGCTTTCGGCCTACTCCGAGGCCTTCTTCAGGTCAGTCTGACCTGAAGAAGGCCTCGGAGTAGGCCGAAAGCTTAAATCATCTACAGTGTGAGTGTCCTTTTACGTGTTATCTGTTTTATTCTGTGTTCTATTGTGCCGTCCAAAAGTTATATTGCTCTCGTGAGTACTTCCGCATCATCGATATATATGTATATATATATATATATATATATATACATACATAGGAATAGATATAAGTAAAGACTCTGGGCACCTAGAGCTCCACCCAAATTATGTGATTTGCGAGATCTTCCTGGGAAACCAAGGGAAAGGCACTGCCCCCCCTACCTTGATGCTGTCTTTGTTTGGGTCGAATATCTAGGAACTTATGTGTTATAAACATACTTTGTGACTGGTTAAGCATGAAAGTTAGGGAGATGAGCGGTATGTCAATCTACATATTGTGACACATACGCAAAGCGTCAGCCAACATAACAATGGCGCAAAACAAAATTAATATTTTCGGGGACCTGTTCAATGCTGAATAATATTTATTAATTCCACGTTCTCTCCTTTGAAGATGTTTTATTAATCATTATTTTAACTCCTCGTGTAGTTAAATTGAACCGAATAATTGTTTTCTTGTAGTTATCAAGCTTAAGTCACGAACGATGGATATCTCTAAATATGAAGTCAAATGCTTCTTGGGCCAAGTGGAAAGAGGGCTCTATGAGAATGCCTTATTCGTTTTTGACTTTTATTTCTCATTTCCTCTTTGGGGATTGAAGGCAAGAGATCCTATCCTTACTCATATAAACAGTTATTTCCAGGGGAGTATGTTAAATCTTACCCTATCACTTTCAATTTTCCCTCTTGAGGAAATAAAGCCGTTTGTGAGTGAAAGGGATTAGGAGAGATAATGTGGAATTTCAGTTGCCATGAGAATAACAAATTTAAGCTCTAGGGGATGTAAATAGGAAATGGAGCAGATGGTGGTTTTGCAGAAGAGCATAATATATAATTTAGTATATTTCCTTCATGTTTACTCAGGGATTTCAACTGATATCAAGCTCTTCAAAATGAGTTCCTTTCGAAAACAACCAGAGAGCGTTCTGCCCACTGTAAACATTTGCTAAAGTGGAGAGTTTATGAAATGCTGCTGTGATTAATCAAGCGAAAAATGTAGATGCAAATAAGCTCTGCGGCTTTTTTCCTCTAACCCTTGGCCAATGGGGTCCATCTCGTACAATCTATCTTGTATCTGTCGAGGTTATTCCGAGATCCTTTGCTCCCTCGCTCGTCACAACCTCTCCCTTTTCACATTTCCAATTTTCTTACCTTCGTTATATCTAAATACAACACCCGATATTCACCCCAAATACTTGGTTTTTGTTATGGTGGTGGAATATTCGTATTTTTTTTAAAATTGGCATTCTCATTTGAATAATTACCTTTTTTCGATGAATTTGTAAGAACCGAGATTTAAAAAATAATGGAGTTATTATCTCTGCCATTTATTAATAATAACATATTTTTACTTTATTCATGCATCTCTCGTCACGTTCTAATTGTCTTGGATTTCAGGCCAACGTTAATGAAATTTGTCAAAAAATTCAGTTTTTTTCCCTATGTGAGTAAGTACCTTTGCATGGACCTTCCGGTATGTCTATTAATTCTCTATTTTCTACTCATGCCATAGATATTGATAGGACAGTCAAGATAAACGATCTTGTTCGCAATGATAGTATTTTTTAAATTATATTTTTGATTAAATTCTAATTTATTGTTTTCCTCTATAAAAAATATCATTTTCCAGAATCTACAATAAGGGTATCGGTCGCCGAAAACCCGTCGTCGTGTGAACGTACTCGAATAAAATGGAGAAAACAATTTTCCTTACCCTAGTCCCGCATTTATTGCCTTGTAAATGGTCGCTGGTGTCAGACAAGGGGAGTTCAAATTCGGGTCAATCAGAGAAATTTGTTGATTTTATAATCAATCTTAGCAGTAGTTCCATAAATGAGTTGTTCAAAGACATTATTATCTGCGATTGTGACCGCGAATTGTGTAAAAGGACTTCTTGTGTCGGTCAGTTTGGCAGTTTTCATTAAATTCTCATTTTCATCTCGCCTGTAAGACGAGGATATGCATGTAAATTTTGGGAATCTGACAATTCCCTAGGTGTCTATATAATAACTTACGAGTTTTACTCTTCTAGTAGAATCTTACAATAATGATCGGTTATCATTGGTTTCCATAACTTCATAGCAAAGTTTACGATATACGAGTGCCTTTCCGTTTAAATATGTTTAATTCACAAATCATGATATTCCTAGCTGGATCCAAAATATTTTAGTTGTATTCAGGATGAGGCTTTTCCAATGTGGGATGACAATTGTGCGTGACTTACGTATAGTATTTCCCTCTCTCTTAGTTTAATTAAATTAGTCTCCTCAATGATACTCCAGGAATATTTTTCACCTGTTTTGAAACCAATTGTTGAATCATTCAGATTGGATTTAATTATGGTAATATAACTAATGCCGGTTGATTAATTGATTGTTAATTAAGGGATTCCACTATTGCGGAGAGATTAATTATCTGTTTTCAACGGATTTTTTATATTTATTTCTGTGCCTGCATCATCCTGAATCAAAAATAGTTCATATTAGGCACTAAGTATTACATCTAAGTGTGTTTCCAAATTGACACATGCTACGTAAAGCTTTGAAGTTAGCTGTTCTTAGAGAATTTCTTGGTGCTATGTTTTAACCCGAGGTCTTCTAGGAGTGAAGAAAATGGTAACGTTTATTCCACCCTGTACTTATTTCCAAATTGAAACATGCTACGTAAACCTTTGAAGTTAGCTGTTCTTAGAGAATTTCTTGGTGCTATGTTTTAACACGAGGTCTTCTAAGAGTGAGGAATATGGTAACGTTTATTCCACCCTGTACTTATTACCGACAGTAAAATAGAAGACATTGTAAAACGCAGTAGATTACATCTTAAAATCGCAGTGACACCGACGAAGTAATACAAATGCCTAAAATAAACATTTGAAACGTTCTATTTTATGCCAATTTTTCTTTAAATTGAACAAGAATATGTTAAAATGTTTAATATGCAGGGTTAATAAAATGGTTATATACATCTTAAAATAGTTTTTCGGCCGAAAAACTGAATTTCAACATTTCAATATTTCCGATGACAATAGTAAGCGGTTGAACGCCACTGAATTTGTGATTTAGGGCCCTCGTCATATAAAATCCATTTCCTAGGAACTCGCTATCATCTAGTTGCCGATGGAAGCAAAGATTATGTCGCTTAGCATACCTATGGTTAGTTATCCTATATGTGGTCACTGAAGCAGGAGGATAGACGTAGATTGGAGGCTTTTGAAATGTGGGTGTGGAGAAGAATGGAGAAGGTGAAATGGACCGAAAGGAAAACAAATGAGGAAGTACTGAAGATGGTGGGTGAGGAGAGGGGTTTGCTGAGAGAAATCCTATGGAGGCAGGAAAAATGGATGAAAGGCGTATTGAGCGGTAGTGGAATGTTGAAGAGGGTAATAGAGGGGAGAATGTTGGGCAAGCGAGGTAAGGGTAGGAACAGGATAGGGATGTTGGACGGGATGAAGGGAGGAAAGAAGTACACCGAGATGAAGAGGGACCTGATATAGATTAGTTTGCTAGGTGGGGAGTCACAAAATGTTTATTTGATAGTTGTGTGCATCCAAAAACCTACCTTAAACGGTAGATTACCTAATAATAATAGTCCAACTTTCTCCATTACCATGATACACTAATAACGCACAGTTTCTCTTTTATTTATTTTCAGGCTTTTTTACTTTCACCTAATGCATGCCTAACCCCGAGAGGGCTCCTCTGTTCGTGACTTTCGTCGAGTGAAAGTGAGTATTCCAAAGATCTAAATCATTATTGTGCTTTTGAAAAATATTTTGGGACTAAAATTTTTTAAGAAGAGCCATCTGAACTATTCAACTTTCTCGCAGTCTGTCGCAAAACCGTTTAATCCTCAAGTGACATCTTAATTCAAAAATATTTTTTCGTTGTCATTTATTTAATGACTCATTCATAATGGTTAAAATCCTAAAAATCCAATGCTATTTTGGAAAATCGAATACCACATGGCGTTTTGAATTCCGCCTCAAAGAATTAACACGATAACGAATTTCCTTCGAACATATCATTATTTCTTTTATGCCCTGTTATTTTCCCACGGTGAAGCAAACACATAGTTCGCTTGTCCTATTTTATTTACGGTGGACATTTCCACAGTGAATAAAAATATAATTTGCTGTGCTAACAGTCTACTTTAATTGTATCGTTAATTTTCAAATCCTCTGTGGAGAATTTCGTGTAAAATCTCATTCGATTTCACGAATCAGTGATGATGGATTACCACAAAGTTAAGCCTGAAAACATCGAATATCTCATTTGATTTTTTCCGATTATCCAATTTCTTGTACACAAACCGATTGATACAATGTGATTCCAACCTGGCTGAACCTAACTCAGCGTATTCGATTCCAGTCGTGGGGGTATGAATTGTCATAGATTGATATTTTGAAACACGTTGAAAACAGCTCCAAAAACACCGATACGATTGAATTAGAAAACTGGTCGGGATTTTTAATTATTACAGTTAAAAAATTGAAACTATAATTAATATTTTTATATCCTGTGGGTGAAATTGTGTAAGGGATGAGTTTTATAAAGACCAGAAAATTACAATTCTTACACTACTTGTAGAGAAAACTAATTTCATTCGAGATATTGGCGTTTGCAAAAATAGCGGTTTTCCTAGGTGAGGAGACTTCCTTCTCATATTCTGGGCAGCTCTCTGGCGGTTGAGAGTTGTTGAAACAATTTTGTTCAAATAAACGATTCCATCAACTACTTATTTGACTTAAACGAATCAATAGAAATGTGACATGAAGATTATGATTTAACGATGCGACAAAATGGGGAAAAAGTTGTAGTTCCTAGCCTCTCATGTTGGGTAAAGCACTAAAACTTTTGCCCTGCCTTCTTGAAACCACGGCTCCGTGATATTCTAAATGATTTAAGTGGGCCTGACTAGGAAGATTACGATTTATTGTTTTATATTTTAAGATACCCCATTTATATTTGAAATTATCCTCCTGGTCGCACTGGCGAGTAACGAGTGCTTATTCATTGTACCAGGGATAAATTCATTCTTAAGATTATGTAAAGTTTTACATGCGAATGGGTAATCAGAGCTTTTAGAGCTCCTTTTTTGCCAAGTGTTTAGTTCCAGTATACATATAAATGTATATATTTTTTTATATATACTGTTTGTATATGCATATTTATATATTTGAAAAAGAACGCTCTTCAGCGACGACACAAATGTATGAAAACTTTGATTAAAACATTCATAAACATAAACACAGAGAAAGGTCACTGGTATCTAGTTTTGACGTTTCGTTGGCACGGTCTCCATCTTCAGAATCTGAACTAGATCTTTGAGTATATTTTCTCTGTGTTTCTGTATATAAAGCTATTCCATTGAATCCCCTTCAAAGTATCCCCCTCATCTACGTATAAAGCAGAGCAGGGACCTCCTTTGTAGATACGAAATGTTAAAAAATATATGAATAATCTTTACGGATTAAGCGAAAATATTGAATTTTAGAATAATTTTTCTTATTGGTATTGTAACCTGACTATTAAACATGCATTTATTTCAAATAAAACTTTTATAATTGCAGTAATATTTCCGTAAGTAAATATACGACTTGTCTTCGGGCTATTAGGAAATATAAAGGGGAGTAGTGCCAGCAGCCATTTTTAAAAATACGAGAAAGTTTGGCTTATGTGTTTTAGCGGTAGAATCAAGTGTATATTTGACATTTTAAGATACATATTTGAATATTTTTTTTAACTTTGAAAGATTGGACATATAAGTGAACTGAAAGGTTATCCATGCCGAGTTCCCAAACATATCTTATTTACTACAGCTATAAAAATCAAAGAAAATAGCGGTATAGTATCTTTCTCGTAAAGAGCTCTTATTTTAAAATTAATTTGATGACACGATTTTTTTATTATCTGCTCATTATGATATAACGCATTAAAAGCTACATATGTTTTATATGAATATCGCAAGACACATTTACGTACCTGTGATTTTCCTTTGTGTGCCCTTAATTGTCCATTCACTTCTTGAACGTTCGCTTCGAGTCTCCGACACGGTCGCCGCAATCCCCGTGCACGCTATGTGAGGCGCGTGATAGGTAGTAGTCCTTTCCTAGAAAACTTGGCAGTGGTCGGGCTGATGTCCGCTCCCTCTCGTCGTCAGATTCAGGCTGACCCCTTTTCATCCTTACCTCTATATACACACCTATTCCCACACCTCTAACGTTTTGTCTAGTGAGTTTTTTCGGTTTTTTTTCACACTCATTCCACCCCCTTTCTTCTTTCTCTCATGCCCCCACACATACACACACATGCACCAACTCCCGACAACACCAACCGTGGTCTTCCGTGTGCTCCCCACCTCAAGATAACCTTATTTCGAGTCCCAAGAGAGAAAGAGAGACGCTTCTGGTCCTCATTTTGTTTTTCTTTCATTTGTTCGCTTCAACTCCTCCCCAAACCAAAACCCCTCGCCGCCCTCCTCTTCCTCCTCCGGTTGGTACCTCCATTTCCATAGTCTCCGACACTCCATCTCCAAATGCTCATCCCACTCGCCGCATGGACCTCATTCCTCCCCCTGCACCTATTTTCACTCTTCTCACTCCAGAGCCGGAGTCACCGAATGCATAACAATAATCTGAACAAAGGTTACTTGAAATAGTTAATTTTTTTCCTGACAGAGGTCAGAAGATACCCTTAATTTGAAAGTGCAAAAGGATCCTCCGAAATTTGAAATTCCTTGCTGACGCCTTCGGGCTAAATATGTGCATACCGTTGTAAACACGAAGTGAAACACGACGTCTGTGTCGCAACAATGGCTGTAAATAAAATCTCTTTTAGGTGTATTTTTTCTTCAAATTTCGACCTTCAACCACTGACTGGGCATTCATTACTCCTGCACGTCATTTCCAGTTGTTTAAATAACAATGAATTTTTATTTTGCCATCGTCTTCCATCTCATTTGAATGATTGCGCTCAAAAAATTCTTAATAAATGAATCTTCTGTTTTGAAAAATGTAATCGGAGCATCAATTGTTTATAAAATAGCGTTTGTTCACATGGCTGGTTACTTTATTTCGAGATTAGTTTTTGCTACCTATTTGGGACCAAAGATCTCAGTACTCAGTACCTATCATTAATAGAAAATCTGGGATATAATCCACGGGACAACAGGCGTATGTTGTGAGGAAATGAGAACTCAACTCTTCAAAAGTTATATTGGTCTGCTAAAGGTTTAGGGTCCTTAGGATTTGAAATTAGGTTGACCCGAATAATATTAACTGTAGAAGTATGCGTGATTTCAGATGCTCCACGGAGTACACTTACCTATCTTAATGTAAAACCCGATTGCTGAAAGAGGATAATTACGCTATTTTCAGAGTTTGATATAAATTTTTTCCTTTAATATCAACTCGTGTCAAAGCTATAAATCCCTATATCTATCCAGGTAAGGGTGCTTGTTTTTGTTCTCGACTGATTTTGCGAGCCTAATTTCAAAGGGGCAGTATAATTGAATAGTACTTCCCTTGTTTTCATTAAATTTTGATTATTTAGAATGAGGGATTTAAAAAACCTTTTGGTATTACGTACAAATATTTCGGCAGAGTAAAACGCTATGATTAGTGCTTTTAAAGCATTCTGCATGATTTCCGTTAAAAAAAATTGTATCACCTATGACTGTCGGGAATGCAAGGGAACGTTTAAAACAGGTATGATCCCCAAATCAATTTCACAATGCTCGATTTATATAGATCGCCTTCCATCATTGATTATATGAACCCCAACACTCCGAATTGAACTACCGTCCGGAAGACTTCCTACCCTCCGCGTACTTATCCCTTCCTCCTGCACTGCTGCTGACACGAGATCCCGAGCTCTCCAGGGAGGACATATCAGCAGGGAAAGCAGGAACTCTCGGATGATCTTACTAACACAGATTCCGCCGCCCCTGCCCCTGTCGAGTTCGGCAGGGAAGGAAAGCCGAACGTTCAGGGCAGTACGCATTGGAGCCTATGTTCATTCCAGTCTAGAGGCTCAAAAGTTGAACGCCTTCGCTTACAGCATGTTTCCTTTCATGTGGTTTCTATGTGAGGCTCCTCGGCAGTCTCTCTGGGCTCCATCCTTGCTTAAGTATCTCCTCCCTCCCCCTCACCTCTTCTTCCACTACTCCCTCGTCCAAACCCTACCCCAACTCTTATTTCCTAGTCCATCGACGTCCTCAGCCCCACGATCTCACCGCTGTACCCATCACGAATCCCGCCTCTTTTTTTTTCTTCTTCCTTTCAAGACTTCATCCGCATGCCTTCCATTTAACCCCGCTCTCTTTCCCTTACTTCTTCCACTATCTCCTCTCTCTCTCCCTGATTCCCTTCTTCCTTCTATCTCCCTCCCTCCATCCGTCTATCCCCACCTCCCAACTTCGAATTCCTCCCCTTTCTCTCCCATTCTTCACTAGTGCATCCACTTCGGATCACCGTGGCGGAACGTTAAAATGCCTCCACCTTCCACGAGACGAACGCATCCCGTTTGGGATTTTCCGGAAGGGGGAGTTTTTGAAAGAGGAAAACAGGCATAAACGATTAAAACCTTTGTTTTTGCTCATTTTTTTTGTTTTGGCTGGGAAAAACATTTATACTTGGCCATTTGTTGTTTTCATTTAGCCTTTAATGGAGCCTGAAGTATTATAGATATTACGTGATCATTGAGTGTGCATCTATGGGTTAATCTGATTCATTATTTGGTCTTAATTTAAGTCATTAATGGAGTCGAATTTTATCCAAATGTAATGAGGATTATTTTTTGAGTGAATCGATTCAAAATAAGGTCAGTCTTTGTCGCAATGGCAGTGGTAGACGAAATGCCTCAGAGTAGGTGCATGCGGAGAAACATGTTAACGGCGGCAGAGAATCGGAATAAATCGTTTTAAACAAAGAAAATTGGCAATGAATTTGTCCGCCTTGAACGGTTGATTTATTAATTTCAGGATATTGCTGGGCTTCAGTTTATAGTTATCTTCTTGGTGTCCAAAAAAAGATAGGTAAGATATTATGCGGTAAAATAAAAATCATCATGCATCCAAAGGTATATTTATTGTGTGAGAAATTCAACAGCATATTTGATTAAGGAGAGGAATAAAAGAATGGAAATGATTTTTGAACGTGAATCATTTCTGCTGCACAGGAAAATCACGCCGAAAAAAACGATTAGATGCATAAGCGCTGATCATGTGAACTGGATCATAATGCATGCCAAGAAATAGATGCAAGCCACAAATATGAAGCTGTCATAAATTATCAAATGTGGTAAAATTATGAGAGAAGTTTAAATAGCGGAAGGATTATGGAATATGTCTGTATAATTACCCTTTATCTCAGATAATGTACTTAAAAAAGATTAAAAATAGGATTGATAAAGTAACGATCAGTGAGGTACTCGTTTATTCGAGAAAAGGATTGTTAAGTTACGTTTTGAGGATTGCATGGCAAACAGAACAATAGTATGTCATAAGGATACTAGTATGTGTGAGGAACGGAATGGATAAGTACAGAACGAAATAAAATAAAAATAAAGGTAGTCGTCCCTGGCCGAAGGGAGGAAGTCCCCTTAAAAATTAAATTAGACAAGGAATCACTAGGATAAGCGGAGGTTTTAGTATCAGGAATTAGTATCAGGAATTTTAACTCAATACCTGAATATCAGGACACGCCCTAAGAAAGCTTTGTATGAAACCTACTTTTCAGTAGTTGAAACTTGGTCAGCCCGAAAATTAGAAGCAATGGAAATGTTTCTTTCAAATTAAAGATGAAAGTGACCGAGTGACCAATGAAAATTCTAATAGGAGTACATTCCAAGAAGTATAATGTGTAGAAGTGAATAAACTAATTGGATACCTTGAGACATCTCTAAATTTGTTGAGGCTCTAAGGAAAGGAAACCTGAAAAGGAAGAAACACTAGGGGAGACCGAGGCGAAAAGATAAGTTATGGCGTACGCAATGAAAGAAGATAATATGGAAGAATTCAATGACTCCATGGAACAAGTTAAATTGGAGGGTGTCGGGTGTCACTACAGATGAATCATTTACCGTTGACCTATGATGGTGATTTGAATCCCAAGTTCCCCAATCACAAGCTGAATTGTTCATTCTCTTTGAGTTTGCTCGATGAATCACAAAAGGAAATGATTTAATCAATTTTCCAGCATGTTAAACACGCCATTGACCTATTTCGAACCTGGAATTATATTCGTGTAGTAATTCTCTTCGTGTTTCCTTTCATTTTCTCTTACCTCTCGGACTTCGTTCTAAAAATAGCTACAACCTCTCCCCTTTTTCTCCTTGCCCTTTCTCGGATAAGCCTTCGTGATTTCCATCGACCCGTGAAACTTCTTTATACGCGGTCTCTTTCCATTTCCCTGCTTAAGATACCCCATGGCCCTGATCCCCCTTTCTCATTCTTTGCCTCCTTCCCTTCCCTCATTACCTCTCGCCTCCACAACCCTCCCACCGGTCTCCATTCCCTCCCACCACTCCCGCCCCCATCGCATATCCCCGAACCACCCCCTCATTTGTATCCTGCCCCCTTTCCAGCAGCGAGCCTCTCTATCGCTCTCTCTTTTCCTCCCACTTTCTTCTCACACGCCCCTTCCAATCCCGTCTCCTTTTCATATCTGATATCCTATTGAGTTTTCTGACCCTCCTCCGAATCCCATTTAGCTGCAGAGCGCTGTCGTGACAAATGCTCATTTCTTGCCTAATTGGAGAAAGCGTTTTGGAAAAAGGTTGTATTGATGCACATTTCGTTTCCCCTGTAATTTTTATTTCCCCGCAGTAAGTTGAAGCATTCACCACAGCGGTTCTTGCCTGAGTAGGAGGTATTTTTCTCCTTAACTTTTTGTCTATTAAATTTGTCATGCATTTCGCTTGATAATTGTTTTCAAGAAAAAATATTTGCGGGGATACATAGTCATATAAGATGATAGGGGCTCAGTTTTTTTATCTTATTGAATTATTTAAGCAGGTACAAATCTTTCAGAAGATACATCGCATCACTTAGGCTAGTCTTGAACGGCCAGAACGGTAATCTTTGATGGTACGAAATATATTTTTGCATGAGAGCACGACAACATTTTAAACAGTTTCGTGTTTTGAAGTCGTGTGTTAATGACGTCCTTTGGTTTGTTGTGCTCTGATGGCCATGCTTGTAGAGTTACTTTCAATGAATGGACATATATACTTATGCATTGCCTTGTTTCATTAATGCATGCCACCTTTATTTCTACAAATAATGGAAGTTTCAAAACCCATGGATAATTGGAAAGGGATGGATAAGTTTGAAATAAATGAAAAGCGAGAGAAAGTTTTAATAAATCACGCGCATGACGGTCGAACATAAAAAAGTATCATCTCCGAGATATTTTATGACTTTGAAAAAAACTTTAACGTTGGTGTCCATCGTGGAGTTTCCACATATCTAACATTAACTAGTCTTAAGATTTCTCTATTTTTATAAACATCTGTGACGTTGCTGAAACCTTTACGTTGTATGATATCCAACCATTCATTTATTAGTTTATCTCATCTCAGCCACCAAAATATGTTCCGATTATGCAAGCGTATTTCGAAAAGTGGGCAGGTTAAAATCTTATCTTACAAGCATAGGAAAATAATGGAAAGAAGGAAATGGGACTTGAGAAACATCCAAATACAACCAAACGTCTCAAATTTAGGTTGAGCCAAAATATGAAGAGGAAACAGTGGAATAAGAGCGAAATATTTCGTTTCCTCTCCCGCGTTCACTCTCGTTAGCGAGTTTTCTATGCACGCGTTGAAAGTATTGGCGGGACTTCTAACCTTCTCTAGCTTTATTTCAGCGCAGCGACATATTTGCCAGCATTACTATGAGAGCTGCTAGTAGAAGTTGGCGTAATAAGCCACTACCTTAGAGTTTTGGTAAAGATAATATATCTCGTGTAAGGTCCAAGCATGGAGAACGTAGTTGTACTATTCTTTGCATAAATTTATCCCCAAGAAAGTTAGGCATTTGTCATGTGCATTAAAGTCAAAATATATTAATGATCACTCTGCATTTAAATCTATACATAAATATTTCAAGGCAACTGGGCCACGTATTACGTGGTAATGAAATTGTGATTAGAGAGTTATCTCAAAGATTGGTCGGAGACCATTGCACCTCTTTACAGTGCATAGCAAGTTGTCTTGTAATGCTTTTATATTTTTATTACCTAAAGGTTAAAATATCAAGGTGTTATGAAATGGAAAACTTAGACTAATCCTTTAGGCTAGTTATACTTCATTTTACTTTAACCTCCTCCTCTGAAACCAACCTAATATTTAGACAATTGCCGGCTCTGGTGGCGGCGGGGTAAAACGTCCTTGTCTGCCAATCCAAGGGTCGCGGGTTCAATTCCCGCCTGGGGGGGGTTTTTCTCCACCTAGGGCTTGGGTGTTCGTAATCGTGTCCATTGTTCACTGTTAATAATCCGTTGTAAAATTCCAAAAAGTGCTGTTTCTCGGACTAAGGCTAAATAAATAAACAAGTATATTTTCGCTGGAGGCAATTTCTGCCTTTCGTAGTTAATACGATCGCTAATTTTCCATTCTTCACTGTGCGTATACCCTGTAAAGTTTTCCTTTGCCAAAAATCAGTGGTAATACTCCATTTTAATGCTGTGAAATGGAATCGAATGCGTTGGGGAAGCTATTGAACGGCAACCTCAAAATGCATGTAATGACAATGTGCCAAGAAATGAATGCTGTACTACTGATAATGTGCTAAATTGAGTGTGGGAGGTTAAATTTGATATGTGACGTGTTTATACCTTACTGGAAAATAGATTTCGCTAAGAAGTTGATGAGATTGGTTCTTAGGTCTTGAGAAATTTAATAGTAAAGGCTCATTACTGTCAGCCTTTCCGACTAGTTATCTTGCACAATATTTAATTACGTTAACGATATTATTACGAATGATTGACGATATTAAGGACCGTTACCTCCCGACCTCTTGAGGATTGATTCTAAAACTATTATCTAATGATTAACTTAGGAATTATTATCCTATAAACGTCGCACACGGAGAATGTTTTTGGCCAATCACTGTGCACGTAGATGGGGAAGGAAGTAGCATAAGCATACTCATTGAAAGAGAATCATATCCTGAGCCAATGCGTACGCTTATGACACGTAGAGGACGATATTCCACATCCTAGAGCCATCATTGTCTGTTCTAGAAGATGATATTTATGTGAATATCAGGGTATTGACCTCTTTTTGAGCTTCGATTTTTAAGGATGGGATATGAAAATGCCTTGCACACTGGATGCGAGTCTGAAGTTGATCTCATTTTCATATCAACTATTTTTTTACTGTAATACTAGCGTATGTGACTGAGTATTTTTGGTTCATTTGGTTTACTGAGAGGCGTATCGTCGTTATAAACTCATCTGTTTATGTGCGGCAAACCCAATAATCAATCGATGAATAAATTGAATCGTTTATTTATTGAAAATTATGATGAGAGAGAAAGGAATGTTAAGAAACCGATTTTTCTTTCCGCTTCCTCTTCCTCCTTCTCTCTTTGTCTCATTTCCTTAACACAACACGGTTCATCATCGGAGATTCGTAGACACTTGCACTGTTTTAAAACAGTTGTCATATTTCCATCTGCCTGGTTCTCTTCGCTCTCGTCCCCGTCCTCTCCCTCGACTCCTTCTCTAACCTTTCCTTTTCTCTCCTTTATCTCACCCCCGCCATCCCCAATATGTCTCTACCGCTATGCAGCCCTGCTTCTTACTCGCCCTCCTCCCCCGAGCCACCAACTCCCTCCCACCTTCCCATCATCCTTCCCCTTCAGTTCTCCCCCACTCTCCGCCGGTGCATTCACATCGCTTTCATCTTTCTTTTTTTATTTTTTTATCCAACTTCTCCCCGGACCCATCCACCTCTCAGGCCTTTCATTCCCCTCACCTGTGTACCCTAGGTCAAAAAACCCTAAAGGGAAGGCACCGGTTTTGTTACCGAGAGCGTTATGTCCTAACGAAGCGGCACTAGCGGCCTGGGCGTTCGATTTTGGATACAGAAATGTCGATGAATTATTTTCGATGCATATTGAGTAGCTGTAAAAGTGAACACACAAGAGCTTAGGTCCTATTGTACCTAAAACAATCATTTCTTGAATGCTATCCAGTTTTTAATCTTCTTCCCTAATGATGTGACATAATATTTTTGTCGAAAGAATGAAAGTCTCGGCCGTCAATATGCATCAAAACAGTGATAGTCGGTAACCGAGTAAAAGTTTTCTGGCCACTTGTAGCGATTTCACTTGTTCAGCAAGAAGTTTAAAGCGTAAATCTCTTTCAAATTCATGGGATATAATTTTGTTACTGAACTTAGGGAAAATTGATGCTCCATCTATTTAAAAATTAGTTAACTTATGTAATTGTGCCTGATTTAAAGTCAATTTAGATATATTCTGCGAAACTCACAAAAAACAAAAAAATATTATCGGGTTGGGTTCATCGCTAGATAGATTGAAGGAATGGTTACATTTAGAGAACGCTACGGAAGATTTAAATTGAAATGGTCGTGAAATTTGAACAAAAAAACTAACTTTCGAAGAGTTTTAGACATTTTAATTTCTAAAGTTTTTTTCATCAAAACGACTAAAAATTTTTTTCGCCCAAATTACTAAATATTTTTGGCTAATGATCCTTAATGGCAATTTTTACCTTGATATCATACCAAAAAATGTATTAAAAAGTAGGGTACAGGATATATTTTAGCATTGCATTAACATGAGAGCAACTTCGTTCAGTAAACTGTAGCATGGAGAGGAAGAATATGAAAAAACTTAAAGTTAATACTCTGTGTGCAATTATATTATGGTTGTCTCATTTATCATCTGTAAACATATCCATATCTGGGCATGTATGTTTCCCTCGAATATTGTTGAAATTAGAAACTTTCTATTCATTCTGCAGGGACCTGGTTGTTGTTTAATTAATTTACTATTCAGTCATGAACAAAATTTCAACAAATTCAGCCATTAAATCTTTTATTGACTATCACTTTATTTATTCTTTTGTTTTATGTGATCCTCCTTAACAATTCAGAATATAATGAAAGACCCTATGACCGTATTCATTCTAAATGTGTCATTAATTATAATTCCATAATTAATCCATAATTATGGAATATATCTATTATGACATTAAATTCATTCGTTTCATTAACATTACTATTATTTGAACTAGTTAAGGCTTTTTATATTCTTCGCCGTTGAAACGTACAAGGTCCTATTAAATATTTTACTATACTGCAAAACCAGATAATTGGAAGAATCCCAATTTGCTAATTCATGCTTAAATCCATTAAACACTCGAAAATCAGCTTTATATTCTTGGGTAGAGAATCTAACGTTGGTATGCTACCTAGGCTGTCCTAATTTTGAAAATTTTCCATAATATAGGTCGGAAGGGGCCGTAACGGCCTACACAATAAACTCTTAAGCCAGTCGTATATGAGGTACAAGGAAATCCAACCAACGTGGTTTATTTTTTAAAGCATCATATTTGTCAAATCACTACCTATCCTCTCGCTATTCACCCCTTTAGAATCATTGGTTTTTTTTACCTCTACGATTCTACGATCTATCATACCAGCTGGTCGAGCAGTACTTTCTCCACGGATCCTGTTGCGTAAATCACAACGTCCACTCGTCTCGTGGTATTTTAACCAGATTCACTGGACCTCGGAAGATCTTCCGCAGCCAAGCCCGGAGCATTTTCTCCACTAACCTCGCGTCTCCTTTCCCTCCACCCGGTGGATCTCCTCCACTAATACCTCCGTCGCTCCCTCCCCTCGCATCCCAACTATCTCGTATTTCCCCACACCCTCCCCCTCACACCACCATCTACGATCTCAACCCTTTCGGTCCAGCCCCGCATCCGAAACAGTGGTCTCCCACCCTCTCCTCCACCCACCCCCCGGGAGCCCCAACGAAACGGGCGACCCAGCGGCGTTGACCTCCCTCAAGGTCACCCGCGATCCAACAAGACGAAGACCGACGCCCCCGACCCTCTTCCCACCCCACTCGCCTACTCCTCTTTTCTTGCTCGGGCGTTCCTCCATTTTTTTGTATTCGTTTTTCTTTAAAAATAAAAGGATCCCCATCCCATCTCTTCCCATCATCCTCTTTGTGTTTTTGGTTGACCCCGGTCAGGAATAACCGTTGGAGAGCCTGTTGTGCATCTACATGTGTATGGGCGTATGGGAAGGGTTGTAGGAGGGGAGAGGGCGGAGCGGATAGCTATGGAAATGGGATGGTTGAGCAAGAGAGAGGGTGGAAAGGGAGGAGGATTCGGTGGTGTGTTTGAGCGAAGGGAGGGAGGTGGTCGTAGGTTGGGGTCGAGAGAATGGTGGGCCGGAGAGAGAGGATGGAGGTAGGGGGAGGGTAGATTTGAACGCGATGGGGAGAGAGTCGGGGGAGCCACCGGGAGGTGGTGGAGACAGGAGACTACGTCATCACTGGTTAAAAGTGTTTTAAAAATCGGAGATATGGAGAGAGCATTTTTGGGTTCGGTATCTGAGTAGGAATCCGTTTGGCGAATGGGGGTGAAGTTCTCGCCTCCGTTATCCCATTCATAAGCAAATCAATTGCGGCTCGCTGTGAGTTTATCTTCTTAGAGTTTCCTTACTCTTTCGCCAGTGCAATGGAAAATGTTTGGAATGTTTTATTCAGGACCGAGTTTTATGACGCTGTTCTATAAAATTATTTTGAAAAAAAAAAACCTTTCCTTGGTTTATTCTGTAGTATTTAGTGATTCTTTCAGTGAAATTACTCGGGGGATGCACATATTCGTCAGGATAATTCACAGACCATTCACAGTATAATTTCAATTAAAACATATTCTGATTTTCCATTGAAGTTGATTGGGAAATGATATAATTAGGAATCCGCCGTTATGATCAACCATATATTCGGTAATTTCGTTTTGATTTGTTGCTAATTTATTAAGATACGAGTATAACAAATTGCCGCGAGATATTATATTTCTCAAATTTCAAGAAACTGCGGGAGATGCCGCAACAGTAACTTTTAAACGGAGTCATCCGCTACGTGTGCATTACAATGCAACAATTTCAGAGCGTAAAAATCATTCGCCTTGACCGGGATTCGAACCCGGACTGGCTACAGCACTCGGCCGGATATCGAGGGATCCGGGTTCGAATCCCGGTCAAGGCGAATGATTTTTACTCTCTGAAATTGTTTCATTAGATTTCTCATTGAATGAGACAAAAGTAATAAGCCAACCAGAAGTGTGTTTAGAGCATGCTAATAATTTCCCAGCGTGACGAGGTTCCTTACGGTGCGTACTAGCAAAACTATTATCAGATCATATCTGAAAATAATATAATCAGATTGTAATTAGATTATGCCAGTAGAGCAGTAGTCGGGATTACTTAGTGTCGAATTCAAATGGTATTTTCCAAGTAATCAGCAACAATTACACTCAAATGTGACATGAAGGAGTACTTCAAAAATTTCTCTCGAATTGTGGTATCATGACTAGGTATACTATATATTAGTTATTATATTGGATAAATGACAGCCCAGAAGTATTTATATATACTTACAAAGACCATGGCATTAGGGCTCTATTGTTTATTCTTTATTGTTAGGCAAGGACATTCGATATCTCCATAGTACGAGTAATCTTATATCCTTCAATATATCAACAAAAGAGAAACAGAAAATACACACAGGAGTTGAATCGTAGGAGTCGACTGGGAAAACCGATTTTTCCGTGTATCATACCCAATCTTGTAAGAATTCACTATTGAATATGTCCCGGCACGGTTCCTTGATGGAGTTGCCGAATTCCTATTTAGCATCCAAGGGAACTCAATTATTTTGACCAAATAATTAGGTTTGAATGGGAAAGGAGACCGATTTTGAAGGGTCTCGATTTAGTTCCATAATAATTAGGCCTGCGAAAGAACTTTTAAACTGTGTTTATCATTATTATGCATTTGCATAAATAATTTTGTGTATGCTCCGTAGTTTCTTGGGAAGGGGGTCGAGCTTTCTTTGGTATACATCGTAGAAGAACGGATGAATTTCCCTTTAATCGTGTATTTACTGGAAAACATGTGTGCGTAATTTGTCAAGCAAAGAAACAGTAGATAATTAAATTATTATTGAAAATTTATTATTTTGGAAACACTTGTTTAACCTAGCAACGATATCAATGGGAAAGGGAATTTGTTGGTATATCAAAAACATGACCTGAAACTAATGTAACTGTTGTAATAAGCACTTATTTTAAGCGAGTAGGTCGTTGCTATTGCGCTGCGATAAATGATTCGGATGTTCGGAACATTATTGTGATTCATGAAATTTGAGTAGAATGGGATTGTCTTCACTGTCAAACAAAATACGTCTTTCAATACGCTTTGTTTAAATATACAGTGATTTACTCCTGAGCTTTCTTATGTTATTTTATCAAAATTCATCAGAAGTGTGAATATAAAAATGTTTGTTTTTACTAAATGTAATAAAGGAAGTAATTTGCCTTTGATTGCATGTAATGAGGAAGTAGTCGATTAGTTCAGTGGGAAAAATAATGTAATCATTAATTATTTTAAAAGTAATAAATAATTTATTGTGTTTTACAGTAATTTTTATAGTCCTGCAAACACTTTTCTCCTGATAATATTTCCTTCTTGAGCTCCTCATACGTGCCACATCTCACGACACCTGTTCAAAATGTGTATTAATTAACTCCCTCTTACCATGAATTAATCGTTGTTTGCTTGTTTGTTTGTTGTTAAAAAGAAGAGGAAATAGTTAAAGGAATGGAAAGATAGTCGTTCCGGGTGCTCTATAACAGAAAACAGCCTCATTTGTTGCTTTCTTGTGGCCATATTTTGTCATTATGTCTCTTTGCTTAAGATACATAAAATTTCTGCAAATAATGTAAGTAGTCCGTCCCTAGAATATTTTTGCTGTAATCCAGTTAAATATGGAACGGATCTGGGGTGAAATTGGCATTATTAATCGCTGATATTTCATTAAAATGTTTTCAAATATTTATTTAGTGCATGAAAACCCTTGATACTCAATTATATTATACATATACAATAATACAAGTCAATGCAATTCAATGCAATTCAATTTACTTGCAATGTGATAGTTATGATGGAAGTATATTTTCGAATTCCCAGACGTGAGAAATTAATATTACTTAGCTAAGATATCTACGTTAAAGGAGAGATGCTATCAACGATATTTCATATTTTCCATTAAGAAAACATAATATTACCCAAATAATGCTTTATGGCATATCTCCTAGATATCTTTGACGCGTTGTCTCTTGGATAGTGTATTTATATCTACAATGGAGTTTACATTCTTTACTTTTAGCTGTTGTAGTCGAATAAAAACGTAGCTGCCGTACAAAAAAAACTTAGTTACAAGTAGTGTCGTTGTTTTATTTGAAGAATAGGCGGGGTGCAGTAGAGTCTGATAAATCAATATCAGCTACGTATCTGGCGTGAGAAATACTTCATGAATTTATTTTGGATGCATTTTTGTAAAACTACATCAATTGCAATCGACCGAAAGGAAAACAAATGAGGAAGTACTGGAGATGGTGGGTGAGGAGAGGGGTTTGTTGAGAGAAATCCTATGGAGACAGGAAAAATAGATGAAAGATGTATTGAGTGGCAGTGGGATGTTGAAGAAGGTAATAGAGGGGAGAATGTTGGGCAAGCGAGGAAATGGTAGGAACAGGATGGGGATGTTGGACGGGATGAAGGGAGGAAAGAAGTACACAGAGATGAAGAGGGACCTGCTGTAGATCAGGTTGCTGGATTGGGTTTTGTTTGGAGTTGCAAAATATTTATTTGGTTGCTGTGTCCATCCAAAAACGTACCTTAACCGGTAGATTACCTAATAATAATACATCAATTTCAGGCAATTGTAATGAAAAAGTCGGATTATGTTCATATTGAGCCAATGTATTCGTTTTGTGATGAAATATGGAAAGAAGCTGCCGATTACTAAATTTTGATGAAAGAGCTTCAGTTTCTTTATTTTAGGATGTTTAGGATTTTTTTGGGAAGCGATGGGTATACAAATCTATTTCAAAATTTAGCGTCTGTGGAAAACAAGAGGAATAAAAGTAAAGTATAGTAATGAAGTTGAGAATTAAGGGCGGACCAAAATCCGCTTCTTTTTGCCTTCTTTTAACGGAAAACTCGAATTAACTTTCATATTACCTCTGACGGACTGTGGAGGATTTACTGCGTTCCAAGCCAAACTTCACGCAACACCAGTATAAAGATCGTATCAGTATCGACAATTCGAGCAGCTGGGTGGATCAGCATATAGGGTGCATACAAAACAAATTACCATTCCTGTCCTGTAGTGAGTTGTTATTCTGGAAAAATAGCTCCATTGAGAATGCCGACTTAGTCATATTCCGTCGCTTTCAATTAACATTAAATGCAAAAAGTACTGCAAAAAATTGAAAAATGTGGATTAAATCGGGAACCCTGCATTGTTAAGTCTTTTCGTATAATTTTGTGTGAATACTTATCTGTTCGACCGCTGATTTTTATCTATTAATACGTACTCGTGTTAAATATGCTATATGAATTTTAACCCTTTGAAACTTAATTGGAAATGATGAAAAAGAACAAAGTTTGGTCTATCTTTTGGATATTTAGATCATATTTAAGAAGGGAAAACTACAACCTGCCCAAGCTACAACATTTCCATGCATGACAACTACTAAGGTATGGGACACACCCCATTCTGCCACAATAGCGAAATACTATGGCTATTTATTTCTAAAAATATAATTGTTTACTTCAATGTATTATGTCAATATAATACATTTAGAAACGTTACAAGTATTTATGAAAAATATCCTTCATCGATAATATGCAACAAAAATTCCTTGGATTACTTGGATGCAAATGTACATAGCACGTGATCCAAGTAATGTTTGTTCTAGTGTTGTGTTTAAACACGTACTTGTAAATTTTCATAGTTTTTTCTATATTAGATTGTTTATTGGTTCAGAATTACTGGAAGCTATGGTGAAGGACCTTCTTGGAGTCATTATGGAACCCTTGTTTGCCATTAGAATGCCCTTTAATCAATCCTTGAGCAATTGCTCTTTTGAAATTCAATAATATTTACTTTGAATCTGGCCATAGCTCTTGCCAAATGACATTGGTATCATTGATAGCAATATCACGAGTCAGAACATAGTCTAAAATAAAATTTTCATGCTGAACTCTCACCAATACTATTATTAATAGTTTTTCAGGTCAAGGTAGGTTTTCGATGGACCCTGGTACTACACATTAATGTGCTCCGAAGCACTGTTTAAGCTGGTACAAAATATTATTATTCCCCATACTAGATATTAAAGTAACAGTCCTTTAACTCTGCACTATTTATACCGGATTGATTTTTAGTGAAAAATGCCTAATCATTTCATCTCTGTCCCTACATTCTCCTATCTTTCAGCATCCTATTGCCTCTCAGGCGACCTTTTGGAACATGTATCTCATACGTGTCAAAGAGCCAAACCATTGATTGATAATTGCCTTAAATTTAGAGTAACATGATTAAAAAATCTATAACTATTCTAGAAATTATATCAATCTAACTAATAAATATGAATCTTATTCATGTAAAAGTATTTGATCAATAAATATGTTCAACCCGAACTGACATTTAAAGACTATCAAACTTGAAATTGAATGTACAAGTATCTATGCGTAAATATAAGTAATTTTACTGTCCTATATTCAGTGTCATATTTCCATGAACTGGTGTAGTTTACATCAGAGAATTGGGATCGTGTATTTTCACGATCGCTATTTATGAAGGAAATAGCATTTTACTCGAATCTTCGGCGTAATCAGTGGCTCCTTACACATTAGAATAACTGTTGATACAGATTATAGAAGTGCTGTCTAGCGTATTATAAAAAAATTACTGATTAGTTTCATTCTCAGTATTGAATATTATGTAATTTTCTTCATTTTTTGAAGTGCGTATTTCTGTAAAATTTTGTTTCGTTTAATGATTGTCCCATTTTCGCAGTAATTGGTAAACTTTTGGTCAAATGTTAGAGGTCATTTTCCGAGGCATGATGTATTTACGAATTTTTATTTCTTTCATTTCACATTATCTTTGATGACTCTTCGCAGTGCTCTGAATTTTATGTGCGGTAACACCTTTTAACGCTCTCCGCAATGATAGCAATTCCACTCTTTTGGCTGCCATTTCGGATTAATATTTCGTTTATCGCTTGGCCACCAAATAAAAGATCGGACGTATTTTAAATTAATTGAATCTGGCCGTTAAAAACTTGCAGTGAGTGCTTCCCCATTGGGGAACTGGATTTTTTCCTTATTTCTACCCTTAGACATGACTCCGGCACGTGGCGCCCCGAAAAGCTTGGCGGAGAACTCTTTAACTTTTTCCAGTGCTCTAATGCACCCACGTACTCAAAGGGATTTAGCTTTGATTGCGGCGTAAATTGCATTTAATGTCCTCCGACTAATGACTATTCCAAGATATACTTCAAGATTAAAAGTTAAAGAAGTAAGTGCACACAGTAAGATCTGTGAAAAGTGTTTAACTGTAATTAAAGTAACATGTTTCCAAAAAAACTCGCTTTACAGTTTACTGAACTTCTGCGGGTAGTGATTTTTGGATTGTTGTATTATATTTAAAGTTCGATTATTATGCGTGAATTTCAATTAAAATACAGGTAATATGCGTGCAGAAAATAAAAATGAACCATGTTATTAATAATATGTATAATTGGTATGCTAGCTGCTGCATGAAGAGATTATTTTTTTCGTTGATATGGTCACTGCTCAATGTCGCACATGATTTATTAAATTACGATACAATTTCAATTATTACGAGTGATATGAAGTAATTTTTTTATCAATGTCATTAAAAAAATAAAGTTAAGCCACACGGTTATGTTTGAAACTAATTCAATGTATTGGTCCAAAATTATTTAGGAGCTAATTTTCCAATCTTCTACTAAATGTGACAATTTTTCCATTTGCCTTTAGCTATTAAATTAGTGAATTCTTGAAATGATGCTCATATTATCTTGCCTATAAATACTATTTATACTCGTATGAAAAGCAATCGGGTATATTATACGTTGACAGTGAATGGTTTCAGACTGCATGCTGTGAAAATGATACTTTACTGAAATAGAACAAATTTTTATTATTATGTTATACCCTCCAATCCAGAGTATGATCCACACAATGTATTGAAATGATGAATAGCATTAGTTGTTTGCTAATCAAGCTTTCATGCCAATTAATTAAATCCAAAATTATTCATTGGTTTTAGTCTCATTATTATGAAAATTTATGAGCACTGAGTGAGTAAACTTCGTATGTTTCCACAGGATATGTATTACGATACTGTTGGTCACGACGCGTTAGTGACATCATCGGGCATTATCTGATAATGTCGAAAATGGTAGCACCATAATAAATTTATTCTGACAATGTTAGTAGTTTAACCATTCAGTGAAATTCAAAATTATAATTAACTTTTGAGATGACTTTGATATTATATTTTATTATTATATATTTTTGCCAGCGTAATTGGTGAAATCTTCGATAAAAGCAACCATAGAGTAAAAAAATGCCGACGCATTGAATCTAATATGCCATTACACTGTCTTGCTTTGGTCACAAAGTTCTTGCCTCGTTATATCTCTTGTCATGCATGCGTAATAATTAGCATGCTAATTTGGTGAGGAGTGACTTCCTAGTAAGTGCATAACATACCTAATATTCTCCATTACTCTATTTAGCTCTCTGGGTATTCCTTACGTGTGGTAAACTTGATCGAAATAAACCAAATATTTAATTATAACACTTTTCATCAATACGTTTAGTTTCATATGAAAGATGAAAATAACCAACACAAGATAAACATCTCAAAATGCTATTAATTTGTTGCACACGCTTTAAGAATAGTGAGTTAAAATTAACCTCAACCATTTGTTCCATAGTGAACAATTTTATAGTTGAATTCTGGATATTTATAGACCATAAAGACATATTATAACTCAGGTGGTAGACTCGATAATGTATATTATCTGTATTTATACTATTATGTATAAATATTTAAAAATATATATTTTCCTATCCCCTTTCCTTATACCTATTTCTATGTTTGAATGATTATTTGTGCGCCGTATGGCGGGATTTCGTATTTGAATATATATATATATATATATATATATATATATATATTTATTTATGTATATATGTATTTTTATAATGGAAAGGAAATGAGCACTAGTGGACAAAGACAAAAATACAGAAACACACAAAAACATTGACGTTTCTGTCCTTCTCTTCCTTGAGAAAGGTGAAACCTTGTTAGTTTATTTTTTGTGTTTTTCTGTATTTTTGTCTGAGTCTGCTAGTGCTAATTTCATATGCTTTATTATTCATTTCTTGACAATTTGATATTTGCTTGACACACGACGTCTGTCCAATAAATACACGAACTGAGGCCATAAAAACTTTATTTTGCAAAATTTAGTCTACATCGATTTTGCCCCCTTCAAAGCACTCTCCGTTCGTTGCTATGCACTTATTCTGTCTTCTTTTCCTCTGTTTATAGCACCCTTGGAAGTCCTCCGCAGTTGGGCTTTTTTGTTGTCTCGTAGTTTCTTGCTTTATTGTGTCCAAAACCTTCCCAGCGATAACCCCTCGTCACATTTGTGCATTTTGGAAATAGGAAAAAGTCGCAGGGGGCGAGATCTAGCGAATAAGGAGGATGATCAAGAATGGAGATTGAATTTTTTGCCAGAAATTGGCGAACAATCAATTCTGAGTGTGCAGGTGGATTGTCATGGTAGGGATCCATCCATCACGTTCGGTTCGAATAGTGTGCACTGTTGAATTTCCTAAAGTCAGTTCATCAGCTATCATTCGGACAGTTTTTCGACGATCGGTAAGGAAAATTGACTGCACACGATCAATGTTGTCGTCAACACAGATGGTTGAAGGTCATGCCGGCCTTGCATCCTCCGTGGCGTCTTGTAGGCCAACTTTACAACGCTTAATCCACTTGAAAACGGATGTTTTCAGTAATTCTTGATAACTTTTACCGTACTTCACCAAAAAACTCGATGCTGATTCGTTGCTCCGTGATTTCGTCAATTTCCATTTTCGACAAACAGTAAAAACAAGGACAACAGCCTTAACATAACATAACCATAAGCACAGCTCGACGATCCGCCAGGCACATACGGCTCATTGGGTGTCAGGCAACTAGCGCCGCTAGTGGGCTGTGCTATATAGTATACGAGGGTATTACTTACATTCGCCCGTACCCGTAAAATCGCACAGCCTGGGTGAAGGTGAGCGTGCCCGGGAATCGGAACCATACCATCCCTTCATTAGTCTAACTCTATACTTATTAGACTACCGCATCTCCATGTTACATGTATAAAGAACGCACAATTCAAGTCATTTCTGTTACAACCTTAAATTTTAAGTCCACCAACACTTGGTTTTCGAAAAACTTTAATATTCCTGAAGTTATGGTCTAACTGATTAGTTGGCCTAATTTTACTGCTGGCACATATTCTTTTCCAGTTTCATGCCGTACCCTGATACATAGTATGTAGGTTTGAGAAGCCAAAATTGATGTTAATAGATCTCGAAACCAACAGAGTACAAGTAGCACGCGGGCATAGTTTGACCAGGCGCCCGCCTAAGGCATAATATTTATTGCAAATAAATTACGTCTGTACATACATTTGTTCAAAAAAAAATATATATATATATAGTTTTTAGAATGGTTCTAGTTTTTGTGGAAATATAAAGCTGCTTATATCTGGAAGTTTGCAATCGTGATTCAGACTTTTATTTTCCAAAATAATCGATCACTGGAACCCTGAAATCCCTTTGTCTCTGGACCTCAAAAGATTTAATTGCGACAAGCATTCTTCAATGTATAAGCCTAAGGATTTATATCTCAGATATAAACGAGAGCTTCAAAGACTAAATAATGCATCCTTAATGAATGAATTTCAACATTATTTGATTTATCGCTGTAATATCATTGTATTTTAAACTTCCTGAATAATATTGGTGGTGGTCCAAGGGTCCGTTTCGGTTCCGTGATGGTATTAGATATCTTTCCTCATTGATAAAATCTTTATTAATTTCTGTGCAGCTTCTTCCATTTGTATCCGTGATAACAAAAGCGGCTGACCCTCCCGATCTTCCTTTCCTCACCACCGTGTATCCCATAATGTAACTCATGTTACACTTGATCGCTCTCTCCTAAATTGCAATGGATATGATGATGGAAATCGGGTAAATTTTAAGTGCCAAATTAAGTAAACACGTCTGATTTTCGCTTGTAGGCCACACTTCATATTAGCTGTGTGTTCAGGATAGTACAAAAAAAGAATGACTTGAGGAAATAATATTATTTGACTCCCAACTCAGAAAAATTCCCACCCCAGATTAGTTCATCAGACAAAAATTGAAATATATTTTCAATATATCCCTGTTACGCAGCACTCTGACGTATTCCTTTATTTCGTGATAAAAGCTGTGGTATCGATGAATCACTTAAATTCGCTTCGTGGATTATAAGTATAAATGGACGGTCCCTACTCCAACCCGAACTTGGAGCCACGCCCTGATACGTATATCTTTTGAGCGAGGCTAAGACTCCCTTTCACTCTCCCTCCGAAACATTTCGATATTTCGAAGACCTCCTCATGTTCATCTCAATTCCAACCCACTTCTAGCTTACATCGATCGAGAATCGCCTTGCAAGATATTCCGAAACATCGGGACGCACCCTCAGTTTACCCTCGTCTTTCCCTCATGGTTCCATCAGAGACATTTGATCCTTTGCAATGCTTCGAATGAGCTTTATGGCTATCAATTAGTTTTTACTGTTTTAATATTCAAGTCATCTTGTTGTATTCAAGCGCTGAGCAAGTGTCTTGTGAGATATAATGGTGAAAATACTGAGGAAACTATAAAAAATACCACTGATATACGAAATAAGTCCTTTCGTAGAGAGAAATTTGGAAAAAATGATTGTTTTACTTAAATCATTTAATAGTATAAAAGTTAGCTGATATTCATAAGCTCGGCATGCCATTCATTCGGAATATATTACAAACACAACTTCAAGAGTTTTTTTCCTCGTTCGAATGGATACGAACACCACTGATACATCGATTCATTGTCTAGCGCTCTGCTTGTGTTCTATTCAGGGATTGAACTCTATTGCGGGATTTGTTTACCTAAGGAAGTAATGAATTGGTCACTGCCTCAGAGTATCTTTCGTTGAACTATAAACTAAAGAGACAGTAAATTAATGATAGTTGTAATTATCCTCAGAGAAGGTTAACTTTTAGATTAGCGAGCATTATGGAATTATAATCAACTGAAGCAAAAATATATACATAATACACATAATGCATCTTTCCACCAATTTTGATGGAAAGATACATTGTGTTTTTTTTTACTTCAGTGATAATGGATTTTCACAAAGTTAAGCCTGAAAATATCGAATTTAAGGATTGTAGTTTTTCAACTACTTTCGAAGTACAATTAATTTAATCGCGGAAATCAAAATACTCTCTGCCGTGAAATTTAGAGATAATTACGGATTTAGACAATAGGTATTGATGAATATACTACAAAGATAAAATTCAATTTTCTGCTAGAATTGTATCAAACAACACACCACTGCGTATATTAATGTTTCAAAGGAACATTAATTATGATGCAATGATCGTTTGATATAGTCGGGATGTATGCTAATAAATGACATAGGTGATCTCTAATTTTGGTACACATTCAAACAAACCCAAAGTGAGTGATATTCTGGTTATTATTTGTTTGGAAAACGATAACCGGCTCTGGGCAATAATCAACCACCAATGATCCATTATCTGTTTTCAATGTGTGATTCCATGCATCGTAGGTTTTCAACGAATGGCCTTAGACTATTTATCAATAACCAAAAATTTGGAGATGTGATTGGTTTGCGTAATTAATTTTTTTTTGATATTCGTTGATGTAAGGGAAGATGACACGTTTTATAACTTCGTGCTTAAATAACGTACGCGTAATTTAAAATGCGTGCAATCGTTGTCGTATTTCATGGTTAAAAATTGGATGTGGAATCTCATTTCATTAAAAAAAATCACGTTCGGGCGATTATCCTAAGTTCAGATTTCTCCATCCAGATTTTTAAAATAAAGTATCGCTTAACTTAGGTATCGAAGAAAAAAGAATACCCGGGAAGAGCGAAGCCATTTGAAACGTTTTCGTGAAAGGTGACAAGCGGGCGCGGAGGGCACAAAGAGAGTAAGAAAGAAAGGGCGTGAGAGGATGAAAGCTGGGAAAGGTGAGGGGACCGTTGTTCTGGTGCTTGATGTAAGGCGGAGAGGAGCATAGGAGAGCGAGAGCATTCATCTTTCCCTCGAGAATAAAGGGTGAGGGAATGGAAGGGTGAACGGGGAGGGGGGGGGAAAGGGAAGGGGCGAGTTGGAAGGCGGGCGGGAGATGCATATCCCTTCACAAATAGTTCGACCCTCGGAGCGATCCATCTCCCTCATTGGTCGATTTGGCGAATCCGAGTTTTGAGAAAGCGCCCTCCGCCCGCGTGCGTGGCTGGTGATTTGCGTCGACCGCGTGATCTTTTTTTTGTACCCACCCATCGCCCTTTCAATAGCTCCCAAAAAGGGCCTCAGAAAAAATGAGCGTCGTTTTCGAAAGTATTCTCTCGCGGAGTGTTTCTTATCAAATGGCTGCTCTAATGCTCTCGGGCGAAAAATTTTCTCGTCACGTTCATTTTTCATACGGGATCCATTGGCTGATATTTTTCCGGTGAATTATAGCGCTGATATATCCTTTGCGAAAGGAACGGAATTCGAATCTTGTTGTCAGCAATCCAGAGGCTTCTCTTCTCGAAATTTATTGAGCGTAGTTTTGTTGACTTTATTCAATTTTTTACTTGGGGGAGTAAAGACTACTGCAATTTCGTTTGCATTATCACACTGCTCAACATTTTATCATCTCATTTTCAGTTCTTTCAAATCGTCAAAAATTGAAGAAAAGTTGACTTACTGATGCAATTTTTCAAAATAATTCGTCTTTATATTAAATTATTTTAAATCACCATTTGAATGGCAACCGATGGGACGTGATACACGTACAAACATTACCGCTGAAGAATTCATCATGTATGCCTCATTAACAATAAGCAATTCATGATGAATTCTCAGACTAAGCTATTAATGTATAAAGAATTATATCTGCCAATTTGAACACAGTTTATGAGGCAGGAGACTGAGCATATGAAATCGGATATCCAAATGATAAAAGGCGCCTTTGAAATTGTCGTGAGAAAACTGTACAACAGGGATGAAGCATCAGTTGGGTTCTATTGTATTCTAGTTTCTATTGTGAAAAATTCTATAAATAAATAATATATTTCCATTACTTCCAAAACGTTAAAATTGAACGTAATGCCATTCCAATAAATGTAGCCGGTCTTCGCAGAAAAATTCTTTTACCATACGCTGACGTTTCACTTCAGACGTGCAGTGTACAAATTCCATGATGAATTATGACATAAGAGGTTAATTCTGTTCTTAGAAACTAAGAATAGAGTATATATATATGATGCGCAACTATCGTTGGAACATGTTAATTTTAAGAAGTGAATACTTTTTCAAAATGAAAAAATCTGCGTAAAATATTTGTTTTCAGAATTGTACCATTTTATACACAGGGTTAAAAAATGTACGCAAATGAGATAGATAAATTTTTAAAATATATTGGGAATTTTATAAATAATGAGTTGAATTTACATTTCGTATTTTCGAGCTTCCTGTAATAAAAAAAAATAATATAAAATTTTGCATAGGGGAAAAAATTAATTTAAACGTATTGAGGCACTTAAAACTCAAGTTTAATTTATTTTTAATTAGGTTCTTTACATATTATTCAAATATTTATAAATAAATATTAATTCTAATATTTATTGTCTGTATGGAAATTTGTGGAAAAGTTCATAATTTATTAAAGATTATTTCAATATTTTAAAAAGAACAGATATCACCGACATATGTATTGAATTCTGCTTTTTACCGTCATAAGTGATTGAATAATTAATTTTTCATTCACTTACGCGTTTTTACTTTTATTACTTGTAATTATTCATAACAAATTACAATCATTCAATTAGAAAAATATATTTCTTGATGAATTTTATATATTCTTTTGTTAAACATACTTTAAATATCCAATTATTTCTGTGGTGGTTATTTTATTCATTTCAACTTATACTTTGCATTGTTACTGATATAATTTAATTTTAAAGTTTAAAATTTCCGATGTCGTTTGCTCATCGCCCTACAAAATCTTAGCCCGAAAGTTTTAATAACACATTTAATCCTAAACTCTTGCTCTTTTTGAAGAAAGCGCCCGCAAAAAATAAGCCTCGTAATTAATTAAACAGGTAAATATGATTACGATAATATTTCTATGCTAATAGATTCACTTGAAGGTCAAAGTATATACCTACGTGGGTATAAAATTAAACGTTTTATCAGATATTGGAAGCGTTTTCAAGTAATTTTTATAAAGGAAAGTGAACTTATTTCTAGTGTGCTTATTTTCTCTAAAATTATAATAGTAAAGAGTAGAACATATAATAAGGTTTATAGTCAGCCAAGGGGTTGCAAGCATTGTTGAGTGAATTGGATGATCAGTCCAATATATATGGGATGAGAATCAATATTAATAAAACAAAGGTTATGCGATTTTCCAGAAAGAAAAAGGCTAAGCTAAACATTAAAATAGGAGGGGAAAAAATAGAGCAGGTAGAACAGTTTACATATCTCGGAAGAATTTTGGACCAATACGGTCAAAGTAGTAGGGACGTAAGGAGAAGAATTGCGCTAGGCAAGGAGGCTTTCTCAAGAAAGAGGGAGTTGATGACGGGGACGTTGAGTAGGGAGGTTAAGACAAGACTCGTAAAATCTCTGATATGGAGCGTAGCTATGTACAGCGCGGAAACGTGGTCGCTGAAGAATGAGTATAGACGTAGATTGGAGGCTTTTGAAATGTGGGTGTGGAGAAGAATAGAGATGGTGAAATGGACCGAAAGGAAAACAAATGAGGAAGTACTAGGGATGGTGGGTGAGGAGATGGGTTTGTTGGGAAATATCCTATGGAGGCAGAAAAAATGGATAAAAGGCGTATTGAGCGGCAATAGTGGTATTTTGAAGAAGGCAATAGAGGGGAGAATGTTAGACAAACGAGGAAAGGGCAGGAACAGGATAGGGATGTTGGACGGGATGAAGGGAGGAAGGAAGTACACAGAGATGAAGAGGGACCTGATGTAGAGTAGGTTTTCTTAGGAGTCACAAAATATTTATGTTAATAGTTATTTCCATCCGAAAACTTACCTTAACTGGTATATTACCTTATAATAATAGGTGTAATCATTTGTAAAGACATAAATAATTGTAAGAATTAATAGGAATATGGACTTCTTAAATAAAAATGCCTAACATTGGGACGTAATATGTGTGAGAATGTTCGTTGTCATCGAGTGTTTGACACTGGAGTAGACTTTTCAGTGTTGTGACTGCTAATGCCATGGATTCAATGAACTCTACAGTAATATATGTTACGTTTCCCTGTAATTTTTCTACATCTGGCGAAGGTTTATCATGATGGAATTTCTTGAAGAATTGATTGTTAGTTGATTGATCGGATCAATGCATCCTATTGAATTAGGTGCCTAATGTTGCGTAATAATTTGGTTCTCAATGCGGAATTGCGCTCATTACTAGTCATGTTAATGTCTCTCAGCCTACTTAAGATAAATGGACCACGTGAAACAGCATCATGCCGTGATTTATCACTTAATAAAGGATTTTGGCATGACCATGACATAGCATTATCTCGGTATCGGCGCATTAGATTCAAATTAACATTTGAGGTAAAAAATGTAAACCACAAATGGGAGAGTGCTTGTAAGCTAGGACATTGTTGCGTTCTCTCTTTAATATAGCAAATAAATGGAAATGCATGAAATATACAGAAAAGTTAGAGCGGTTAAAGACATAATTGTAATCAGCTGAATCTAGGATTTTCAATAATTCCTAATTTTCTATTGTTACATACATAATATTTCTATTTTATTGTTATTATTTATATTTTATTGGTTTCTTTAAATGCCAATGCTGTCGGTTATGCAAGATTTTTCATTGGCGAAAAAATGAATGTAGGCCTCACTAACTATGCATTGATTGTAAGAACATCTCGTTGTTAGATATGGCAAAATTTTTGGTATATTACCTGTTCCAGTTATTTAGTTTATGTATACTTTCAAGGTCACATTATGTTATCATATATAATATTATTGATACAATAGATAATCAAGTCTATTACTTTATCTTAAATATTAATACTTGCAGTCTGGCATTTTATAATGGAAGTAAACTTCAGCTTTGTATCCAAGAGCTTTGCAATTTAGACTGACTAATTATGCACCTATTATGTAATATACGTTGTATATATTATAGAATAGATAGTGTGGTCAATAACGATTCCGAAGTTTTGGAAATATATACTGGGGACGGAAAAGGGCTAACTAACGTGAAATCATGAAGATTGAGGTACACTAGTAAAATACATTGGTCTAAAATTTACCATAAGCTCTGCCGTGGCCTGGATGTTATATCCTTAAAGCGAATATTATGGAAAATGTCGACAAATGCATATTATTTCTTTTGAAAAGATCCCAACTGCTTAAGGAAATCCTTCAAATCGTATATTTGAGAGATTATCGACGCAGAGACAGCGAGAGATGCAATCTTCGGTGTAGTATTCGTGAGTCTATGACAAACTGACGTCCCCTCATGACGGTGAGATCTTGCCATTCGATATCTTATTTCAAGAAAAAAAATCGTCGCCGGGAAAGTCGAGCCACTATCGAAAGGAGGGCCCGGGAACTCTTCCATCTCGCACCCCATAGTTCTTCCGTTATTCTTCCGCCTCTCACCTCCGGGTTACAACCCGTGGTGAATACTCTCTCCCTCCCTCTTTGGCTGGCGTTCGGAGGGTAGGTGGTCGGAGAGGGGGGATAGGGAGCGGGAAAAGGTACGGGAGTTCTCCGAGGGCTCTTACTTGCGGCTGGAAGGGATGTGTTCAGCAGCTCCCGAGATCTTCTCTCCCGAAAATGGATGCGAAAGGAGTGGGAGGGAGAAGCTTTAGCGGGGACTGGGAAGGGGGTGATGTAAGGGAAGGGAGTTCGGTGGGAGGAGGGGAAACAAGAGGGGTGTAGGGAAACCGATGGCAAAGAGGAGGTTTTTGCGGGAGCAAGATGATTTAGAAAGGAGTTTTAAGCATGGCGGGAAGTGGGGGGGAGAATGGGGTGGTAAGGAAAGTCGAGGCTGGAGGTTGAGGAGAGATATATGGCGGGATTCGATGAATGATTGGCTCTTCCAGACTTGAAAGAGGCCTAGGAGAGCCAAGGAAAATCGAGCAGCTTACCAGATATTTCCTACCTTGGTGGATTCCTTTTTCGTTCACGTTTCAGGTACGCCATTTTACCATCTCGACCTCGACTTTGGGCATCCTGGACGTTCTCTCCTACTCCTATTGATGATGTCAACCGTGCGTTGACCCATCACCGAATCGAGTCACGAAGAGCTTTCCTAGAGTTTCTAGACTACGCCACGAGGTCTCGCTTCCGTGCGGGGATGAAGTCGGGCAATTTTTTTCAGGGGATCTGGGAAGAAGACTACAGTATCGGTTGAGGGGGGTGACTCCTCGGCAGGAGTTTTGAAGGATAGGTAGGGAGTTTCGTACCGAAGAGGAGGGAAAAGAAAGGGAACAAGTGGAGAGGCAGGAAGTCATGGCGAGGAGTTTGGGGTGGTAGAGGTGGTGAGGCGAAAGGTGGCGTTGTGGAGGTGGGACATATGCGTACATATGTGCCACCACACACATACACACACACACATATATGTATAAAATATGTATATATATGTATATGCATGTGCAATATGTACATATATATATATATATATATATATATATATATATATATATATATATATATATATATACATATATATGTGTGTGTATGCAGATGATGCCAAACTGCGGAGGGAAGGAGGCGAGCTTGCGGGCGGGACGAGGGTTGGCGGAGTGGGGGATGAGTTGTGGCCATGAGGGGAAGTATCACCACTACCGCTGGCGATGGGGGCGGAAGTGGGAAGAGGTCTGAGGAATAAGGAGTGGGAGGGTGGGGTGTGAGGGATGGGAAGAGCTGAAAGAAGGGCCTAAAGTCTATTGAATGTGACGGGAGTATTTAGTGGTTCGAAGGGGAATTTGTTTCTTATTTTCACGTGATGAACCCGTCGTGTACCTACTACTGCCAATTTCAAAATGGACATTTAGGGAGAAACCCAGGTTGATCGCGTCTAATTCCGCAGAGAAGATTGAAATGAAGTCCGAGTTTTCTTATTCCTGTTTCAACGTTAGATACCCAAAGGAAATACGAGTAAATTCTCTCTGTGCCGTCAACTCTAATGAAGAGGTAGGGTATGGATGTGATGAATTTTGTTGAATATATCAAGAAATAGTTTTAAACTTGTATTAATTTGGGTTATTTTACAGCGTAGTGGTCCTTTAATTCACTCACTTTTTATAACGAAGTTCTTGAAGCTCCTCTTCAGTCTTGAAGCTTCGGCTGGCCATGAATCTCGATTCTTTATTACTAATCACTAACTAGCTGCCGCTGATTAATAGCAGACGCTGCGCGACCCACTTTTCGTCTGGCTCCTTCTCTTCCACCTATCTTTCATGGGTGACCCTACCATGACCAGTTGTCATTTCACCCTCCAGCACAGTTCTAGGGGTCGTCAGAACGCACTAGCCCTTCCACCTCATCAAGGTTGTAGTCCATGGGGAGAGTCCATGCAGGCTAGAAGCCGAACATCAGATGTTGCGATAGTTTATAACCCGTAAGGTACTGTAAGAATAGTTTCGTGCTTCGAGCACTGACTTCGTATTAACTACGATAGATGAAAAGGATGCGCTAATATAAGCAGCAGAAATATCCTCGATCATGAGTTACGTTTTATCATAATAAGACGTTTTTATTATGACATTTACTGAATCCAATTTTCATCATATCAGTCAGCATATAACATTTACTGAATCCAATTTTAACGATTCATAACAAAAGTTAAGGATTTAACCAAACTGCTACTATATTTTTTCATTCTATCAGGAACTGTGTAATGTACCAAAATACCACAAATGTAGCGAAAATACCGCAAATGTATAATTGATAAGAATAAGAGCCACACGGGGTCACCAATCCCGTATTACGTGTTTCCCGTAAGGAGTTGTGTTTCCGCTTAGTGAAATATACTTTAGTTATTTAATAAAACTTGGTTTACTTAATAAAATGACTTGGGAATCCAAATTAACGATCAAAATAATCTGTGGAATGAATTAAGCGTTTAGTAGTTTTTTGAACAACCTTTTACCAAGTTTGAATGCAAAAAATTCTTTTTCATTTCAATGGGGAATGTTTTCTTTTGTTAAAATTTTGCTGGTAACACGTGAATGGTAGGTATTAAATTGTACTGTGTTTATTTTCAATGAGTGTAAAACAAATAAATTCCATTAATTGTTGTTTTCCCTCCGTCGGAATTTACTTTATCGATAATAATTGAATATCGCATTTTAGCCGCATATGAAAAGAGTTATTGTACAGTTAAACAAATAAACGGTTCAATTTCATCGGTAAAAAATATTATTAAAGCCTAATGCAGTAGTAATAATTGATACCGCTTTTAAAATTAGCGCAATGTATCGGAAATGCATTTGATGATGCTAAACAGAAGCACTCGTAGTAACAGTAATTGCACATAGCAACTGTTTGAGTTTGACCAATAGGGGTGAATGAGGATAAACATTATTAGCTGGTCAGATTAGGATGGTGGATAATGGGCACAAATACGAGACTCGTACTAACCGTGAGATCGTGGGTTAGAGTTCTGCTTAGGAAGTTAGCCTTATGTGCATAAACTACGGGTTTTCGGTCCCAGGGACGGTTTATGTAAATACGATGATCGCATGAGACACTGTGAGCCTTGGTAAAATGTATTTTTACGAACAAATTCTACCAATTATTAGGTTGAAATTTTTATATAAGGTATAATAGTGTAGTTTCCCGTTGCGTAGACTTGGACATGTTTGGTTGACAAAGAAACTGTTAAAAGTAATACATAACTGAACATACATAAACTGAAACGAAGACTAATGACATGCACGACCTGCTCACGTTAATAGGTTTCTGAAAACTGGAAATAATTTCAGGTAAACGGAATTTGGAAATCGATGACTTTTTTACACTTTAATGAAAAGGAAGTTTGATTTCATCAAATACTTGAAGAAGGGATATCTTTGTCTTCTTACGCAGCTGCTCCCCAAGCACGAAAGCACAAAATTTCCGGAATAACGGACAAGATGGCGCTCATACTCATTTCTCTCTCAGCTATTCCTCTGTTCAAAAAGTCGATTTCGAAATAACGGGAGTAATTCCTTTATGCGTTTCTTTAGCAGCGTTCCATTCTTCGAAAATGCAAGAAAAAGTTGCTTCGAATATCAGCTTCATAAAGAAGAAAAACCTGCGCAAAAACGCACCCGAAGTTTGTTGAACAATCTGCCCGGAAAACTTTACCCCAAGGTATATTTCGCCTGGGTGCCAGAAGGTTGGGGAAATGTGGGAGGGCCCGGGCATAGTCTCTCGGTATAAAGCATTCGAGTGGGGAGGAGAGCATCCAGGGAAAATGGGCTGGAGGAGACGAAGGTGGTGAGAGAATCCGTGGAGATCAGGTGTAGAGTGGCAGGAGTGCAGGAGTCGATGGATGAAAAGGGGTTGGAGGTGGGACTTCGGATTCAACGGCGCTACGCTTTCAAAGCCAACTCAAGAGTCGCACATTTCACGTGCAACGATGGTATTTTCACGGCTGTATTATGGGAGTAGAAACCTAAGGATAGGCCAGAAAGCAAAGATAGAGGTGTAGGATGGCGAGAGCATTAGAAAGAGAAAAACCGGTGAATTGGTAGTTAAATGGGTAGATCCTGTGTGCAGTAGAAATGAGGGAAGTCTGGTAATCTTAGAAGACAAATAATTGCGATTATTTCTAAGATCTCTCCCATGCTCAGTAAGTTTCCCTTGTGTAATTTTTTCAGCAGTTTTCCAATTATAAACTTGTTCAGGTTACAGTTCTTCATATTGAAACATAATAGTTACAGTTTTTGAGTTTTCCTCCGATTTTGACCACTTATCCATAGTCTAATGCGGGTCTATTTCATTTCATCCAGTGATTGGTTCTTAGCAAAAATCCGTATGACATGATATCCATTCTAGGTGCAATCGATCGATAGTTCTTGGTGAGCGCCAATATTTTAACGGTATGATTGGCGTAGGTATCAGCAGAAAGGCAAACTGAATTGTGGAATCATATAACGGGAAACATAGATATGTTTTGAATACAAATTATTTACAGAATTTACAGAATATAAAGTCATTTACTTAAACGTGATTCCCTTCGGGTACATTGCTACCTACATATTTCAGTAATTATTTTTCAAAGTTGCTACTTGGCCAACATTAGAACGAATTTTGTGAGAAATATCAATCATCTCAGTTTCATCCTAGTTTTTCTTGTGCATAAAATTTACGGGAAATGTAATAATTTAAAAGGGAGTCACGGCACAAAAATAAACAGTATACAATCCTTAAACCAGCACCCATTATGTCCTTTGTCAACACGATAGCTGTCATGAAAGCTTCTAGTTGCTCAGTGGACCTCTATGTTAATTTATTCTGCGAACGTGGTAAATATTATACCAGAATACCTGGAAAAGGATGTATCCAAGAGTATATTAATTGTTGGTGTGGGGGGGGGGGACCTTCGACAGAAGCCCCGACCACTTAGACTTTACTGGTCCATTGCATGACCCTGGTTTAAACTCCCTGCCACATGCAGACAAGGAACATGAGGACCACGATAAAGGTATTTGGATCACCCATCCAGCTTCTGTCCGGGTCTAAAATTACAATGGGTACCTTATTATCATTTATATTTCTTCAATTATAAATGACCGAACATGTTAGACAATGTAACTTTAAAACCCTAGACCTGGCACTCAAAAAGTGAAAGGTTGAGCATTTGGTACATCCTGAGGGTGATCTCCGTAAAATCGGGGATATAGGCGTACCAGAGTCTCTATCATAATGACGAATTGAGACACTTAAAAATTTATGAAAGTCTATAAAGTCCAACTTAACTTGCATTTTAAGATTTAAAAAAGACTTTTGCTACCTAGAAATATAATATTTTATGCACAGGATATGTTCCGAAAGTAATGCAATTGGATTTCCCGCGCCGCTCCTATTGGTCGAAGTGGGCTCAAACTACTTAGAGCAGAGGGGGGGGGCACTCAGCTTTGCCGAAAAACCAGTCTTGGTGTTCTTCAAGCAGTTAAAACGGCAGTACATCAGTTATTGTAAACCTCTGCCCACCGACCGTACCACGAAAAATATGGAATCGACGATCGAGCAACGTTGCGCGATTAACTAAACTGAAAAAAATCTCTTGAGGAGACTAACAAAATGATTCGTGAGGTTTACGGGGACTCTTCTCTGTCCTACTCACAAGTTTGACGTGGTTAAAGACCTTTAAGGAGGGCCGGGAGGAGGTTCACCACGAACAACGCTCTGGGCAGCCGTCAACCAGCAAAGCCGACAACAATGTGGCTCGTGTTCGACAGTATATTCGACAGCTCTGACTGTCGATTGAGTATCAAGACGGTTGTCAATGAACTGAACTTGTCGTCTAATGTTGTGTTTCCCATTGTTACTGAAGATTTAGCAATGAGGAAAGTGTGCGCCAAGCTCGTGCCGAACACAACACGTCAGACGACCAAAAGATCAACCGAGCGGAAATCTCAAATGAACTTTTGCAACGTATTGAAAATGAACCTGATTATTTGGACAGCGTTATCACTGGTATGATACCTGGGTTTTTGAATACAGCATAGAAACAAAACGCCAAAGCTTTGATTGACACATCGATCAGTCCCCCAAGCCCAAAAAGGAAAGAATGAGCAAATAAAAAGTGAAAACAATGCTCATTGTCTTTTTCGACAGTAAAGAAGTGGTCCATAAGGTGTTTGTTCCTCAAGAACTGACAGTTAATGTTGCCTAATACGTGGATATGCAGAAAAGACTCCGAAAAAGGGTAATCAGGACGAGAAACGACATCTCCGCTACGTAGCAACTCCATCACGACAACACTCCTTGCCACAACGCGTTACGAGTCGGTGAGTTCCTGGTCAAACACCAGGTGCCAATACCCCATATAACCCTGACGTTGCCCCAGCAGACTTCCTTTTGTTTCCTTGGATTAAAACAGCCCTGAAAGGAGCCAGTGTTTCGTCCATAGAGGAGATCCAATCAACCATGAGGAAGACCTTGCGAGGGGTCCCCGTAGACGCCTTCGAGGGCGCGTACCGGCCATGGCACAGTCGCTGGAAAAAGACGTATAGGACCAAGGACAGTGCTTTAGAGAATTTTAAGTCTTTTTACAAATTTGCTCAATAAATTAGTTTAAAAAAGACACAATTGCATCACTTTCGGAACGCATCAAATACATCTAGAGGAGCATCGATTTTTTGCGGATATATATATATATATATATTTCTATTTATTTTCATTCAAACAGAAATAGGTATAAGGAAAGGTGATAGGAAAACACATAAAAGGCGAATACAGGAAATGTGGGGAAGACGGTTTTTGAGCAGATCTCAAATGTAAAAATATTTACTTAACCGGAAAACATTTTTACATTTGTAATCTGCTCAAAAACCTTCCCCACGTCCTTCATGTATATGTATATATAATTTATACATAATGATATGAAAGAAAGAATAATATATATAAAGAATGAGACATAAACTTAATGTTTAGAAGAGAAAAGATAGAATTTAACTGGAAGATGGATATTAGCGGTGACAACTGTAATAAAAGAGGTGAAAATCGTTGGTTGGAAGCGATTAAATATGCGGCGGGTTACATTCGATAATGGTAGCAATGAAAGTCGAAGTAGCATTGGTATGTAACAAATGAAATATGGAATAGTGAGAAAGGAAGTTAAAGATTTTCCAAAATAAAGAGGAATCGCAAAATAGAGTAAGGGAGTTTGGTACTTATGAGGAGGAATAATGAGGTGAGCGTGCACTTGCGTAAATGTTCGTGAAAAGATAGAAACATATCAGAAACGGTCCACCGGTAACTTAGTTAACCTGGAAGGTCTCTGACAATAACTATAATAATGATCATTTGCACTACCCGCGTTCTGTCGGTCTCGGAGCTACTGCTTTGAGCGGAAGCAAAAGAGTGAAGGAGAATGGCGGGGCGCGGAGAGCCCGCATGCGAAGGACTCTATTTTGGCGAAATTGAGACCGTTCCGGGGGGCCTCTGGAGCGAGGGAGACGAGGAGGGGGAGGGAGAGCGATGTCGGCGTCGGGGAAAACGCATAAAAACAGAATTGGAAGGGGATGGCTCGAGGGAGAGAGAGAAAAAGAGAGATGGCAGGGAGGTGGGAGCAAGAGAAGGAAGACGGAAAGATATTGAGTTGGCGAGAGAGCAGGGGACGAGGAAACCGAGGGATAGGACAGATGGGAAGGGGAAAAAAATAAAATTTACGAGTAGAAAATGGGGGTGAGTTGCGGGGACGGGGATAGAGAAAAGATGGGGAAAAGAATGTTATTTTTTGGATGCGGTGGCGGAGGGAAAGGTGGTGGCAGGCATTGGGCGGGTGAGGAGTGTGAGGGCCAGCGGAAGAGAGAAAATAAGAGGTTTTTCGAAGAGGAGAGAGGTGGGAGGACGTGCGAGAGTTTGCTAGGAAAGTGCATGTACATGTGTATGCGTATATATGTATATGAATGTGTCTATTTTTCTCCCTGTACTTGGGTGGGGTTCACGTGGAGGGAAGGGCGTGAGACGGGAAAGAGCGCCTGAGAGGAGCAGCTCGACATTGGGAAAAACCCAGGAGTTGAGAGGAGTGGTCTCATTGAGTGTGTGTGTGTGTGTGTGTGAGTACGCGGCTGCTGGTCCCGCCACCGCGCTAGAGACAGAGTGGAGTGGTCGAAAAAAATGAAACGCGGAGAGCGCACCACCACCACCGCCGCCGACATCGCCGTCTCCATCGACGAATTCGATAAATCGATCTCCGAAAGCAATCCTTTTCCTCTCTCATTTTTTTTCCATCCGCTCTCTCTCTCTTTTCCCTCGATTTCTTTCGCTCACCCTCTCCTCCTCTGTCTCGCCACCGTTTCGCCCTCATCCCGTCCCTCCTCGAGTTGATCTCTCTCGCTCGCTCTCTTCTCCACCCACCCCTCCCTCAGGGCTCGTTCCCTCCGCCTTCCCAGAAATCCATAGGGTTTTCGCGCTGGATGAGTCCCGGTCGGAGGGACCGGAGAGGAGATATATTTCTTGCGCCAAACCGAGTGGGAGGGGTTGGGGTGGGGGGCAGAGGATGGATCGGGGAGGAAGAAAAGGAAATGGTGGGGGTGGGAGAGAGAGAGAGAGGGGGGCGGGGCGAATCGAGGGGGTGGGGAAGGAGTTGGGCGGGGAGCGAGGTGAGATAGTGGATGTGGATGGGTCAGGGGGCGGGAGAGGGGTTGCAGAAGGGAGGGGGACGTGTCTTTTTCGAAAAGGGGTTTTTCTGGGGATTTATATTTGGCCCAACCTCCAAGATGGGGACGCTGAAGAGTGCGGGATATTTCGGAGGCCTATGCCTCTTCCGCATTGGAGTAAAAGATTGGACGGTGGGTCCGGGGAAGAGGTGTGGAGGGGGTGTAGAGGGGGTGTAGAGGGGGGAATGGGTAAGGGGCTGGTGAGGGTTGGGCCGAGATCTGGGGAATAGGGTTCCTACTTTCCATCTGCTTCGTGTCCCCCCTTTCGCCCCTAGCCGAGTCCTCTCCCATTCCTAACCGATTCTGGATCCACCTTCCTACCCCACCCCACCGCTCTCCTTCCCGACTAGAGGCTCGTACTGTCCTCATCCGACCGCTAGCTCCCACCCGTCCACTCCTCCGGGAAAAGGGGGCAGGAGTCCCCACGTTCTCCTTTCCAGCCCCCGCCTCCTCTTCTCCAGTTTCCCCTTCTTCCTCCCTATCACCCGGCCTCTCCCCTATTTCCTTCCCTCTCCCTCCCACCTCCCTTTCCGTCCCTTCTCCTTCCCTCCCCCACGAAGCACTCTCCACCTTCATTCCCTTCCCACCTCCTCCACCACCTTCGTTTTTGCATCCCCCCACCCCTTGGCCACAACTTCTTCAAACAGCGTATCTCTCTTCCTCCTCCCTCGCTCTTCTTTCCCCTCTCTTTTTCTTTTCCCTCTCTCTCTCTCTCATTTTTTATATCTCTCCGCTCTTCTCTCCCCCACCATCTTTTCATCCGCTTTTATTCCATTTTTTCCACGACGCAGTGGTTTTCCTTCCAGTGACGGAGAGAGATAGAGAGGAGAGTGAGAGAGGGAGGCCATCTTGCTTTTTCCTTATTGAACGTGCATGAATAAAAAAATAGCAAAATAAAATTGGAGAGAAAATCTCCCGGCATACACTTCGATCCATCCAGTTCTTCTCAGATAGTACGAAATACTCGTATGTATTCCTCTCTTGAACGAATATGGGTCCACATTTTGCATGTGCGAACGTGAGGACTCTTGACATTACTGGAAAATTCACGTCAGTTGAAGATACATGGGTAACGATGGAAAAATATTTGTTATGAGGCTAGTATGGTTGCCCATTATTTTCGTTTCCTAAGTGCGGTTCTATTAGAGGAAATGTTCGATTTGAAAAAAATAATGAGCACTATTTACTCACATAATAAAAATCCATATGTATTCATACAATCCTGCGAAATCAGCTTACGCCTTAATTAAAATGTATACATTTATTGCTTATTTATTTAGCAATAGTTTCTAATGAACATATCTATAATTTTGTTGTGCACATACCTGTATGCAATTAAATGCCAATTTTCCTTGGCCTATCTCTAAGCATATAGATTATTGGTTTCCATACTTTTTACAAATAATCTCGTTGTACCTAAGAAAATATACCTTCTCAAATAAGTTACACCTGATTTCTAGCAATATGGTTATCCACAATTTGCTTGAGATAATTCTAAAATAAATAATGGAAATTTTAATTTCATACGAGGGCGTAACGTTTGTCGAGTTATGCCGTAACGTAAATTGCTTTCATGAAATAAACTAACTGAATTGCATTTAGTTCACAAAAAGAGAAGATAATATAAATATTGTTAATTGTGCCAATCAGATGAAATTTGTAGGAATTAAGTTAAAATACTAAGAGGTACTTGACTCTGACATTCTAAAAAACATGAAATATACTACCTTGATCAAAAAGTTCCCGGAATTTATTCAGAAAATTAAAAATACAAGTTTATTCATCTAAATCTATATTGTCCCCATCAAAGTAATCCCCATCGACTGCAACACACTTATGTCAGCGCTTGATCCAATCCTCGAAACATTTTTTATATTCGGTTTTCGGTATGTCCATCAGTGCTTCCTGCGATTTTTCCATTACTTCCTCTCGGCTGCTAAAACGCGTTCCCCGTAATGGTTTTTTAACTCGAACTTGAACAGAAAGAAGTCACAGGGAGCCAAGTCAGGTGAATTCGGTGGCTGTTGGATGGTATTTGTTGCATTTTTCGTCAAAAAATTACGAATAATGATAGCACTGTGCGACGGTCTCGACGCACTGTGCGACGATTTCTGGTCTCTTTCGGCGAATTGCTTCACGCAAACGTCTCATAACGCCCAAATAATACTCTTTGTTTACTGTCTGGCCTTCTGGCAAAAATTCATGATGCACTACACCGTTGTAATCCATGAAAACCGTCAGCATTGCCTTCTTTTTTGACTGAAAACGACGTGGTTTTTTTGGTCTCGGCTCATTTGGTGAACGCCATTCACTTGCCTGATGTCTGGATTGCGTGTCGTACTCATAAACCCACGTCTCGTCTCCAGTAATGATCCTTTTGATGAATGTGGGATCGGATTCAGCCTCGCAAATCATGTCTTTTGCGACGTCAACACGGTCTCTTTTTTGCATGAAATTGAGGTCTTTTGGCACCAACTTTGCTGCTACACGACGGAAACCCAAATCATTAACCACAATGTCTTGGGCGGATCCATAGGCAATGTTCAAGTCCTCCGCTATTTCTCTGATGGTTAATTTGCGGTTATTGACCAACATTTCTTTTACTTTATCAATTTTTTCACCGACTTTCGATGTCGATGGTCTGCCACTGCGTTCATCATCTTCGATTGACTCACGACCACTTCTGAACCGCTCGTGCCACTGGTAAACGACCGTTTTTTTTAGAGAATCGTTGCCGAAACACTTTTCCAACATTTCCAACGTCCGTGCGCCACTAAATCCGTTTTTTACGCAAAATTTAATACAAGTTCGTTGTTGCAAATTTAAATCCATTTCTGCAATTGTAAAAAATCGCCAACACACACAGAGATAGATGTACTCTTGGCTACGTAACTTTTGCAAATGTCAAGTTATGACACTAAGATTTAAAGGGAATATCAACAACAGATGTACCAATTTAACAAAAAAAACAGAACTCAAATCGGAACGATGGGAGCGCCACACGGTGGTTATTCCGGGAACTTTTTGTTCAAGGTAGTATAGTACGAGTATTTTTTTAAGGTTAATCCTCATTAAGTAGAAATGGTAATCTTTAGGAATGTTATTTTATCAATGCACATTTTCCTCATATGTCTTGCTCACATTTATCATAGTATGTGTAGATTAATGTTACCTTATAAATCGTGAGACCTTATAAAAATTTCTCCTCATGGGAATTGCTAATTATCTATGAACATTCCAAGAAGATAATGATCTCCAGTTTTGCCGCGAAAAAATATTGAGCGAATGGCTAGTGTATGAGGAAAATTTGAGTGAAGATATAATCATAAGACAATAATTCAACGTTGAAGTGATTTTTGATTCCAACATTACGAGAGAAGGTTAAGGGATGTACTTCGAAAGAATTTCATCAATTTCATATTTATTTTCAGTCACTGAAGGAAGATTTTTCGTTAAAATAATCTAGTAGTGTTTGAGTGGTCATTTCGCCTGTCAGAGTGTAACGTACCATAGACATGGAGGCTTCGCGGATCTTTCATTAGACCAGGAAATCAGATGCCGGCAAGTTGATGCCTGACTCTACAATTAGCAGTTGAATTTCTGACCTAGCAGTAGGCCTGCGAAGATTTCATACAGGGAAAACGCCCGAAAACACCAAATCCATCGGAGGCTCGGAGTAGTTGCATTCTCATGTTATTGTAAACTTTTGTTTGGAGATCACACCTAGTGACTTTGTTGTCTCTGATGGGTTTAAATATGGCACATGCAGAGTTTCATTATTGTTAAATAACCCTTCTATTAACAACTGGATTCAAATTTTGTACAAATAGTTTTTTCTTCAATAGGACTATTATTTCAATGTTCCTAATTCTCTAATACTTAAACTAATCTGGATTAAATAATTTGTAACTTGTGGGAGATTATTGCAATTGGTGCAATTATGCTACAATTACAATCATTTGAAATACAATGAAATGAACTTTTATAGACATACTTTTTGAAATATATCATTAGGTTTCTGGCTCAATTTTGTAGTGAAATTTCAGCTAGGTACAAAAGAAATCGTGAATATATGCGTGTATATAAGGCATTGGAGATGAGTTTCCTATAGTTTTTCTTTTATACACCCCGAAATACCTACGTTTTCGTACTTAGGATTGTTTTTGCGAGAATTGAAAAATTTTCATTGATTTCAATAGATTTATATCACATTACATACCCTCTAGCATGAATGGGTGAACTATCTACTCGTACATTGTGATTTTAATAATTATATTGTATTCAGAGTGCTAGGGTTGTTTAACAGTTTATGTATCTCGGAAGTGTTTTGAACCAACACGGCCAAAGTAGTAGGGACTTAAGGAGGAGAATTACGCTAGGCAAAGAGGCTTTCACAGGGAGGAAGGAGTTGATGACAGGGACGTTGAGAAAGAATGTTAAGAAAAGACTCGTTAAAACTTTGATATGGAGCGCAGTTATGTACGGCGCGGAAACGTGGTCACTGAAGCAGGAGGATAGACGCAGATTGGAGGCTTTTGAAATATGGGTGTGGAGAAGAATGGAGAAGATTATGTGGACCGAAAGGAAAACAAATGAGGAAGTACTAGGATGGTGGGCGAGGAGAGGGAGAAATCCTAAGGAGGCAGGAAAAATGGATGATATATTATTGTCATATTGGTCGGCAGTGGGATATTGAAGACTGTAATAGGAGGGAGATGTTAGGCAAACGAGGAATGGGCAGGAACAGGATAGGGATGTTGGACGGGATGAAGGGAGGAAGGAAGTACACAGAGATGAAGAGGGACTTGATGAAGAGTATGTTGCTGGATTGTGTTTTTGTAAGAGGAAAAAAAACATTCATTCGGTAGTTGTGTTCATCCCAAAACCTACCTTAACCGGTATATTACTTAATAATAATAAGATATTTCATGAAATTGGGGATCCAGGGCTTTAAGTGGTTGCTTTAAATTCCTTCTGTTATTATTTATAGATTTTACATGAAAATATTTTGTCTTCTATTATTCTTAGAACTTATTAATCAGTTATTCGATCCTTCAATTCATCGTTCTTAGGAGGCTCCACGTTTCGATTGCTCTTAATCTTCTTATCGCAGCGTACTACGGCAAACGTATGGATTTTGTCGAGAAATGTAATAGATATTGATTGTGATTTTTATAGGTTTATGTTTTATACCTCGAATACATAAATGTCTTAAATGCATCTTTTTTATTCCTACTGGTGACCTACTTCTTATATAGCGAAACTTGAATTTCTACTAGCTTTTTATTACCAGTTTTAACCTTAGAATGATATGTATATTTTTCTTCTTCTTCTGATGATAGTATTGGTTAAATATTCATTTCCTTTTTACTTATTAATCACCCATTCTAAGTGAGCTCGCAACTCTTCATTTATCCCTCTTCTCTTTTACTGATACTTTGCCTTTGACGGAATGGACCGAGCTGATTCCGTTTATTAGTACTCCTGCGGTGCACTTTATATTTCAGTAGGCATCTTCTGTATACATTTCTTGAATATGACGGGTGAACATTCATATCCCTACATTACGCCTTTATTTTCTCTTGATTTTTGTATTTCTGCTAATAGTTATTAACAGGAGGCTGTAGGTCTCTGTCCTGATAAAATTTATTCAGGATAGCATTATCCAACGTTTTCATCAGATCCACGAATGTGACGGATTTCGGTTGATGTCTTGTCAAGCAATTATATTTTACGATTTCAGTATTACAATTTCTACTCACGAGTCATTTAATTTCCTCTCTGCAGATTGTTTTTCTATTTTTTCTATACATTTTTCTGATTTCGTAGAGTCATTCTGCTGAAGACGATTATGGTCAGATTCGTCGTCGCGCGCACGCTTGCGTGTGTAGGTGCGCGTTTTTTAAAATTGTTCTATTAAATCCTTATGGGTATCTATTAGCATCTAATAAGATGAATAAACGCCACAACTTCGTCTTTTCATGCGAGCTAAAGTCTTCTGTCTCTCCTAATCATTTATTACTGAAACTCTATAAAAGATACTGGGAACTTTTTCATTCGTATGTGTTTTAACTTATTATAAAATACCGACTTTTGCCCTCATTACTGCGCTAGAAGTATATTTTGGATGTGATTGTGTAATTTTCCTTGCATTTTGTACTGTGCTTGTATATTTGTTGTCTCCATCAATCTCGTTATCATGTTTGAATATATTTGCATTTCTCTATCCCGTTTGGAAATCATTTCAAACACCCTTTCCATTATGATGCTTAATTTTCATCTTCAATTATAATTCCCTTCTTATAAATTAATAGCGTCTTCCACACGTTGAAGTAGTTTTCTAATATCCTATGCGTTACTTCACCCATTTCACGCACCAGGTTGTTTTGGTCTTCTTCACGTACTTTTTGCATCACTCTTGCACTAACTTGCTACTGCAACCTTACATGTATGATCCCCTAGGGCCCGACACTGCTTAGCATTGTCCATTCTCTTTCCTCGGGATACATTTACTGAATAGTATCCCACGGGGGTTGAAGGAGCCCCTACCATTATTGGTCAATTTTAAAAGATATTTTTTAAATATTGCGAAAAGACACAAATGCCGTTTGAATATATCTTTTGATGACTGAAATAGGCACAAATGCTGTTTGTGCCTTTTCACAAATATGTTTTGTTGATTGAAATGCGTACTCAACCACTCAACGGTCGTTATTTTTGGAATTTGTTGTAATTTTGTGCTTTTTACTTTCTTTGTGCATTTTCATTTGAGAACTATATGCATTAAATAATTTTCTAGTCTAACACTTATTGCTTTCTTGATAACCTTATTTAATATAATAGTATTATTTTACACAATTTTTTTTAGTTTTAGTTCTTGCTACTGGTAAAAAAAAGGTACCTCTCTTATCATTTAAACTGGAACTTTATCCATTACTCTTGTCTGCTTCTAGGTATATTTTGTTGTATTTTATTTGGTTCCCGAATCTCTGTTTGATGATAATTCAGCCAGGAGGAAAATTTCAATATCCTGACATTTTGGACGCGTATCATAACGCTAAGAGATCTTCAGTTGAATTTCAGTGCTTTAGCGGTGAATTTTACTGTCTTATTTCAACTTACAAATCCGGTGTATACGGTCCGTTGCAGCTCTCGTTCGAAAAGTCTTCATTTTTATCATATTTCATTCCGCTCAAACGCTCCAAAACGCCTGCGGGCATATTTTCTTTTAATTCAAGTTCTCCAGTGTTGCATAGATTCGAAATTCGTGGCTTCACAGTTTCAAATCCTAAACTCGAAGGTTGGTTTGGCAGGTGAGGGTAGATCGAGCCCCGAACCGTCTTAAGGTGAAAGAAATTCAAACATCAGTCTATGGAGTCTTTTCCATATGCTACTTGGGGCTTATCAGGATGTGAAAAATCACACAACTTGGGTGAAAGCGGAGAATACATAGAGGCATCACCCGAATTTTGGCCTGGGCCCTTCGGACAGCGGTTGAACGCGCTGCCCACTGGGTTAATAATCTGCCTAAATTGCTTACCGCACTGGAAACTTGTCAAGAATATTTTGTCAAATTACCGATACTCACGATAGTAAAAATGAATTTTCCGAGCGAGAAATCAACTTGAATTCTCATGTCGTTTTATTTTGGGTGTTCCTTATCTTATAGGTTGGTTAGTGTGAAATTTGTGCAGTTTTTAGTATCTGTTACATGAATTAACTTTTTATATGGTTTCATTGTGTTGTATTAAAAAATAGCTCGTCCAATTCCTTTATCCATCGTTTAGTCCGACGTAGTTTCGACCCTTGAATAAACAGCTAACAAGTTTTTGAGACATTTATGTGTGGACAAATTGTGTATCTAATATGACTCTTGTTGGAGAATTTGGTATTTCGTTTGAATTTTCGTTTGACTTCAGTTAGATATCGTTTAATTGTGACAGTCACGATTTTAAGTCTCTTAGAAGCATCAGTTTTCCGTTCTATGTAATAACGTATACTTCGCTGGAAGATACAGTAAGAATTAATTCGTTGCAGGAATACTACCTTCATATTTGCATCTAGCGCGATAACGTAACGTAGAGCATTCAAGATACTGTTACTTTGTTTGTATTTTTATACTAACTCAAATAATGCTGCATCTCACTTATTATGGTTTAATTTGAGCATAAGCATATTACTTTTTCTCTATGACAGTAAACTTTTACAAAATTCAGGTGTGGCGAAGACAAGTCACACGGGGAAAATTCTATAATTTATATGAGCTCTCTTTTTTTACTAAAGTGACTGGTTCTGGAGGAAATATAGCTACCACTGACTTTAATTACGTAATAAAGACTCGGTGGATACCTTTTTGCCTTTGTCTCCGGCCGATGTTTTGCGCGATTTATTTCGGGAGCCTCGCCCACATCGAGATTTAGATACCGCGTGTCTCAGCACTTTCTCTTGCGTCCTCTGAGCCCGCCCAAAGTTCCCTCACCACCGGAGACACCCTCAAATCATTTTCGCTCCCAGGGAAAATTCACGTTCCTTTTCCTACCCCGCCGCCGTCGTAAGACCGTCGAGAGCCCGCGTTTTTCTTCCCTTGCCCCTCCCCCCGCCATTTTCTCGGGCCCTCGACTCTCGTCGGCCTCCCGGCTCCTCCCACCCACCCGCCAACTTTTTCCTCTTCACCCTCGCCATTCTCCCGCCCCCTCCCCCCTCATCCCCTCCTCGCACTTCACACTTTCGCACTCGGCGCCATCACAATAAGCCACCCGTGGTCTTCCCTTTCCTTCGTTCCAGCACGACTGCGATTTATTTATCCGCGGAAGAACAACGTCTCCGTTATTACCTCCGCCGAAATTTAAGGCTTACCAATCGGATTACCGAAACTTGAGGCTGGAGTGGAACACATTTTTACGGAAGGCTTGCGGGATTGTGGGGAGGAAACAGTTCATAACCTCTTCGGCAACCTTCACTTAACAGCTTACCTGGCTACGATATCTAAGGGAAACTTATGGTGGCTCGGATCACAAATGGAAGCTGCACGCATGGAACTTTCTTTGCACAATAACGAAAAGATGAAGGGGTTTTCGCGTGGGTTAGAAATACAGTGCAGATGTGTTGTAATCTACAGTGCTGAAGACAATGGTGGGGCCTAGTTCTGTGCAATGATACTTCGTGTTGGGCACATTCAGTCATTGGACTAGCAATAATATTGCATTAATTTTACACATTTAAATGAAAAATATCCGCTTAAAACTTACTTTATGGCGTAGAATAATTCAATTTATAATAATTTCTGGAGACAGTCCACGGAAATGTTACCATTGAGTCGCAGAAATTGATCAGTGGTCAAGGAAATCCAAACGATCCGAACTTCTTATGCCAGGGAAAATCTTCCCGGGAAAATAATTCAGAATTATTTCATTCTCTATATTGCATAACCTTCCGAGCTTCGTGTCCTTGGGATTAGGAGATGATCTTTTCTTTTAAAGTAATTGATAGCCGGAGTGGAGCTTGGGCTTAATGATCAAAAGGTTCAGAGTTCCAATCTGCGAGGATGCCTTTGATAACCCAGTCTAAAGTCAATCCAAGATTTATTATTTTCTAATTGTCAGAAATGTTAATGAAATGGTGGCTCACGGGAACTAATGACGAAGAGAGTTTTTCCTCTAACGTGAAGGAATGAATTTCACACCCCTGGGCCTCAGTTTGGGGAATCTGCCATAACTTAAAAACAAACCATCAGGTTGACTACTGTGACATGGCATATTTTTTTCAAATAGGCATGCTTACAAATAGAGGCGATGATTCCATCAGTGAATATATCTTCTCTCTCTCTTAATATATTTCTATATCTCAATGAATAAACAGTTCCGCATTGAATCCAAATTTGTTTTAAATTGTAAGAGTGCACATACCTAGTATTCTTCGTCACATGTATTTTACTGGGAAAAAAGCTTGCTTTATGTGGGTTTTTATACGAATACCGGGGTTTCAGTAGCATTTGCAAAATGCTTTCCTTAAAGGATTTAGAGAAATTGCGTCTTATAGCAATAAAATTATGCAGATCTAATTTACCTTTTAAAAGGCAAATGGTAAAATATGAACAATGAAATAGGCTAAGCTTTATTATTACAAATCCAGTAGCCATACCGTCCTATTCCAGGGTTTATGTGGCAGAATATGAACAATTAAGAAACGACCATTCGGATCCTGTAGAGCGGTAGTGGCAAATATTATTAGTAACAAGCCTCCGTAACCTCGTACAGATTGGCGAAGTGAAAATGACAACTTCAAAGAACTGCGCGAGATGCTGCGCGATAGTAACTTTTAACGGAGTCATTCGGAAATAGGAAGTGGAAAGAATTGATAACAAGGATTTCAACTAAAGAGAGGAAGGAAATATTTGCGATGTTGGTTCCTACATTTTGATTGGGGAAAAATCTGAGGGTGAATTAGCCGTTTTTGGGAAATGGGTATGTAAACGTATAAAGAAAATAAGATAGATGGTAGGTGAGTAAAATGCCGATGTGTTGGGGTCGGTAGGTGAAGGTAGAAAGCTGTTGGTAGAAATTCAAAGAAGGTTGGAAAAGTCAATGGAAGGGATTTTTAAAGAAAATGAGATGTTGAAGACTAGGTCGTTGTATGTGAGATGTGCGTAGGAGAGAGAGAAATATTTTTTAGACGGCTTGACGGTACGTAAAAAGCATGTTGAGACGAAGGGTGATTTCATGAGAAAATATATTTGTGTTTTGCATTGCGTAAAAAAGTGATGTTCTTAAGAAGGCCACAAGCATTTTTTGTTATGGACCAGGGACCTTATTTGTAGGCCGTCCATAATAAAAAAATACCCTAATTGAAATGGGGACGAAGTTGATTTTACTGCAGATACCAAGGTACTACGTTTTACGTTTGGACTTATGATATACTTAATATGAGTGTCGTACGTGCTAAGGTAAATTAAAAGTAAATACTGCAGTGTTGACTGTAATTATATTTCATATTTAATGGCAGATAATTCCATATTTCTTTGCAAGTCCTATTATTCCTCAGAATAATTTCTTTGAAATTAATGTGGAAAGAAGAAGTAACGTTTCACAACTTATTAATTTGCGGTTGCCTTTTCCGGTTTCACGGATTTGCACTCTTCATCTCTTAAAAACTACTCATATTATGGGGATCAAAACTAGAGGCGGCGCTTACACAAATTGCGCTATTAGTTTTGTTTAATTCAGGTCTGTTTATTAGACATTTCATCCGAGAATTCCTCGTTTATTACGGAACTCCTGTTTTTAATTCACTGCTAACATCCTCGCGAACTGTGGAAATAAAAGAATTTCAGAGTGAGAAGTGCATGTCAGGCGCTTCGGCGGTCAAGAGACTAGCTTTCATAGGCATCGAGACTTCAAGGAACAAGAGAAAGGTGGGAAAGTGAAACGTGCGCTTGCCTTTTTTTTCGCTCTCCTCTGGAAGAAGGGGCGAGAGCATATGTGTGTGTGTGTGTGGAGGGGAAGGGGGGAGTAAAAGGTCTTTAAGGGTGGAGGAGGGGAGAGAGCGGTAGGAGGAAGTGCCGCTGGAGTAGGGTGCCCCGCGGTGCATTAGTGTTGGAAGGTGACCGAACTGAGAGAGCGTGAGATAAAGGTGGGGCTGGAGTAGTTGGGTGGTATCGCCCGTTGGAGTGTGCCCTAGAGGAAGGCCAACTCTCACGTGAAAATGTGGAAAAATGGCTTACTTACGGACTGAAGAGTTGAAGGCTTTTCCGCGTTTCGTAAAGGGGAAAAAAATTACCAACTCTTGGAATAATTCCTCTGACAGGAACAGTGTATATCATGGGTGGATTAGATTAATCTATATAATTTGGTAAATATTCAAACGTAGTAGTGATTATTTTTGTCATTACGTTTTATTGTTATACGTGAAAGAGTGCAACGGGAAATTGTAATACTAATTATTAATATTAAAAAGTAATAATATTAAATAGCAATGATATTAAATAGTTCGAGTAGTTAAATAAACTGACGAAGTAAAGGGTACTTATGCTGAAACCCTATATTGGTGAAGAATGTTAACTTTATACATAAAAATATAACTCGGAAGTTCAACATATCTCTCTTGCCTTATCTCAGTAGCCAGGAATGGATTTCTGTCTCTCCCTTCAAATCCCTTGGTTCTGTTAAACTGCAATCCGTTCACTTTGGCCCTCCTTTGGCATGATCATCTATCTCTACCTTAATTTGCTGGCACGTGATTACTGCAAATTTTCCAGTTCTTATAGTTATTTTTAATGGCTCAACCATCTTACGGAGAGCCATTAAGAGTACCGCCTGTTTGATGGATAGATATTCCTGATTCTGACCACAGCCACTACTTCTGCACTTATTGCATTGTCGACTCGAACCTTAAAGTGCTAATGAAGGATCTCAGGTTTTCCCGGCGTATGGTATTCAAGAATTTTTCTCGGGTTTCCCACCGGGTCAGGTTGATGAAGTGCACCGACGTTTCGCAGGCTGACTCTGTCATCGTCTTCAGGGTGAAGAGGATAGAGAGACTTCACCCTGAAGACGATGGCAGAGTCAGTCTTCGAAACGTCGCTGCACTTCATCAACCTGACTCGGTGGGAAACCCGAGAAAAATTCTTGAAAACTTTAAGTGCTAATTTGTGCACTAATGGGCAAATTCATTTGGATGGGATAAATTGTTACCTTTACTTCATTTATTAGAAACAGATGTGGTCACTGAGTTTTATGTTATCACCTCAGATATATTTCACAACACTTTTTGTGTTTGTACAAAAGACTCCTTGGCCCTTTTTCGTGTTTGCCTTCCGTATGACATTTTAAATCAAAGATACTGGATATTAACTCAGTGATGACTTGTGATGTAGTCAGAATCAAGGAGAAGAGTCCATCTCACACCGTTTTATCTAACTCCTAAGGGTGTTCTCACAGATCTGTCGAATTCATCTCAAATCTAAATTGTTACAAAATAACAGGAAATTAATTGCGAAAAAATAGTTTCGTGCCTTTCTAACATTTGAAAATGGACGTTATTCGAACATGCTATTGTAATTATGAGGTTAGACCGAAAAGTAATGCACACATGCTTGTAGAGGACGAACGAAGTGACCTTCAGAAGCGCGTCAGGTGGCACGTGAAAGTAACATTCCCCTTCAATGCGCATGTGCTAGTTTGAGTTCGTTACGTTCATCAAGTGTATTTTGAGAAGCGGAAGCATGGAGACGTGTTCTAGTGCTATGTCAAGTTAAGCCGAGTTAAACAGCGTACTGCTCTCGAATTTTTAACTGCTGAAAAAGTGACTCCTACTGAGATTTATCGTCTGTTTATGGTGACGGTGCTGTTGATAGGTCTACTGTATATCGATGGGTAGTAAAATTTTGTGGTTGCGAGCCTGGAAAAGCCGTAATTGTTGATGAAACACGCAGCGGACGTCCGATCACTGACACAGACGATAAGCATCGCAAACTTGTTGAAGATTTGATTCAAAATGACTGGCGAATCACTCAAAAGCGTATCGAAAACCATATTGGAATATCCAAGGAACGTGTCGGCTTCATTATTGAACAATGGGAATACTGTAACAATTGTGCAGGATGGGCACTACGCTGTCTCACAGACGATAACAAACTGTTTTGGGATGCTCCTCGAGTTTATGTAACCGACTTTCTGGAACGAGTGGCAGCGGTAAATTCTTCTCAGTATACACAGACTCTAACACACCTCCGACGTCGAGTTCGTCGTGTTAAAAGCAGCCTGGTGCCAATAATCTTGCAATATGACGAGACTCGTCCACACACCTCGCGCACAACTGGAGAGGCTCTGCGAAATCTGAAATTTGAACCGATTCCACACACTCCTTATTCCCTCGATTTTGCGCCTTGCGATTTTTATTTTTTTCCTCAATTCAGGAGACACTTCGAGGGTAATCATTCCACCTCGGACGATGAGGTGAAGGCAGCTGTCAAGTCCTGGATTCGAGAAAAGTCGGGAGAGTTTTTCAGTGACGGAATGAAAAAACTTGTTACAAGGTGGGAGAAATGAGTTAGCCTGAACGATGATCATGTTGAAAAATGAATATATGATTTCGAAGCTTAAGAATTGTATTTTAATGTACTATTTGCTCAATCTTGCCATTTGTTTGTGGTCTATGAGCATATTTGCATTAGTTTTCAGCGTATCCTCGTAATTATGGGACTCAATTGTTTTGAGCTAAGGAATTGAATGAAATGAAGAACCTAGTTTCTGTGCTATTTGGTTATATTATTTATCTGGGGTAAAGGCCTACCTAAGTCCCTGGCAAGGAAAAAACGAGAGAGACTCTAAGAATTTTTTCTATGCGACCAGTATTTTTTATTCATTTCCTTGCATTGGTATTGAACTTACTGTAACCTCTGAATAGTTACATTTTTGTACCGAACTTATCAGCAAATATCTTGGCTCAGGTATGTCTCATCAACCGTAACAGAGTTTCTTACATTTCCTATGAATGTCCTCAAAAGAGTCTGTGTCTGTTTTAAACTTATTTAATAACAAATGGAGCGATGGATAATTTGAAAGCTTAATTATATTACTTTGAAAATTATAAATTTCTCGTATACATCATGTTTATCTTCAGTGAAGCTTCTTACCCTCAAACTTTCCAGAGGGCACGTTTAAATGTTAGTTGCGTAATCATAGGATTCTAGTTGATTATATATTGAATTCTTTTACAATTTTTTCATAATTTACGTGAATCAAGAAATATTGCATTGAAAACTTGTTTCATCGATCTTAACCTGTACTTCCGTTCATGATTTCTCATAATTGAACATCATTTGGCATTGATCTACATTTTCCTCAGAAATTTTGAAGCATAACAGCAGCAGTTTTAAACTTGCTATTGGCATTTGGATTAAATTGCCAATGAGTAACTTACAGAAACATCTTAAAATTATCTTAAGAAGTTAAGCTCCCTCTTGCTT